>JAQQPU010003589.1:30372-57938 GCA_029168905.1 Artemia sp. Kazakhstan ARC1039 | reverse complement strand
CACGATATTCTAGGACCACTGGGTCGATACGATCACCCCTGGGAAAAAGAAAAAAAACAACAAAAAAACAAATAAACACGCATCCGTGATCTTTCTTCTGGCAAAAAATGGAAAATTTCACATTTTTGTAGATAGGAGCTTGAAAACTCTACAGTAGGGTTCTCTGCTATGCTGAATATGATGGTGTGATTTTCATTAAGGTTCTATAACTTTTAGGGGGTCTTTCCCCCTTTTTTCGAAAATCAGCCAAATTTTCTCAGGCGCGTAACTTTTGATGGGTAAGATTAAACTTGATGAAACTTATATATTTGAAATCAGAATTAAACTCTGATTCTTTTGATGTATCTATTGGTATCAAAATTCCGTGTTTTAGAGTTTCGGTTACCATTGAGCCGGGTCGCTCCTTACTCACAGTTCGTTACCACGAACTGTTTGATAATAGGCCTAATGACGTTACAACGATGTCCCTTATTCGACTGTAGGAATTGTGGCACTGTTATTATTGCTCTAAAATGATCTGAAACACTATTTACCACAAGGCCCTAGGGATCATTGTTCAGTCCCTGGAGTTGTGTTTTATCTGTGTGTTTATATTGAATAAAGTCAAAGTTCAACACCAGGTGACTTATATTCAGTATTCACAAATATATTATCCAGTATTGACGCAGAATTCTCCGTAACTCTTGTACAGATGTTTATAGCAGGCTTCAGCCCTTAGCTAAGCATCATATCCAGAAACTCCTAAACTCTCTTAACTAGAATGTAGACTTTTCAAATCAATGTTGAAGTCACCACACGCAAAATACGGCTGTCTTGTTCCAATCAACAGGTACAGTTGCTCTTCTAACCGACTCAAAAATTCTACGAGGCTACTAGACGGAGGTCGACAAATAATAGCAAGAACACATTTCAAATTAAGCTTAGATACTTGCACAACCATCGACTCTAACACCATTTCCTTATGTTTAGTAAGGGAAGGCATTGACAGGACATTAAGAATACTCTATATATGCCGCTTAACCTCCATGTTAGTGCAATTCCCTGTTTTTTTTTAAACCAGCTGGTAATTAGGAACATCTAAGAGAGATGACGCATGAGACTTCAACCACTTCTCAGTCAGGGCCAAAACCTGTAAGCCTTGAGTCTGCAGAACTTCCTCCAGTACTGAAATGAAGTACTAATACCTTGGCAATTTAAATGAAAAGCCGAAAAATCACTCGGGTCATAAACATTATTCAAATCCTGAAGGAACTCATAACGGGCTTTCAAATATTCCTCACCAATACCATTACTATCAAATTCACGATGGAGCAACCACTCCCAATATCTTCAATCCTGAGTGAATCATTCTCCAGCCCCTTAAACCTCTTCGAGTCTAAATTAACCGTTATCAAAAATCATTTTGTGACGAACATGAGAAGGGAAAGGTTCTGTTAACTTAAACTTATGATTTTCATCATTCGCTGGGTTGGTATCATCGCTTCCACACTTCAAACCTAAACAAAAAAAAGAAACATAAATGTATGCATAAAATCCAAAACACACTACTACAGTTCCTAGGCCTATTATCATTGAAAGCCGAGACCAATTCATAAGAACTCGAAGCACAATCGGTACGCTCCGCACCGCACAACAAATAATAATTGTTTTTTTTTTCTCATTATATTTTTAATTTTTTCCATCCACAACATCCTTTTGAAGAAAAAAGAAAAACACGAGACGACATTACTTCATATAAAAAAAAACAAAAAAAAAAAACGACAGAATAATAACTCAAAATAACCCAAAACTCATATTAAACTAAAATAATGTAAGATAAAGCTTATCATTGCATAGACACAAATCGTGGATTTATAGGCACTGACAATACAGGAATCAAGTCATTCACGGAGAAAGAAACACGCAGGCCGTTTGGCCGATCAAAGCAAAGGAGAGGTGGGACCGATTTTATTACCCATACTTGAATACCACAATCAGCGAGCTTTGACCTTTTTTCAAGCAGCCGTTTTCTAACATCTCTCACTGCCGTTGGAGCATCATCACCAGGATAAATATCTTTATGACCGCAAATAGTCTTTCCTTTAACGTTTTACTCTGTTTCAGAATCATTATTTTTTCTTCTTTAGACCGGACAGTAACTTTGAAATATCTACGCTTTTTTTTACTTCTGTAACAGCAAATTCTGTGGTCTCGTTTACACCTAGTCTTTCTTCGCAAACAGTTTTGAAAATCGCTTTGGCTTCCTCTTTATCCTCCCAAAGGTACATTCAAAACCAATATATTTTTGTCATTCATTCTATACTCGCAATGCATTAACCGATTCTTCGACTGATTATTTTCTTCATGGAGAAACGTTGACTCAGATGTAGCAATACTAATCTGTGATTTTACATTTATTATTTTACTCTCAGTAGCCGCAACATGGGTCTGCATCGCCGAAGACTACTGCGATTCGCCAGATAGATGAGATTTGATGCCAGATTTGAAGTAGTCCATGATACCGTCAACCTTTTTTCCATTGTCTTTCATTATAGTTAGAATTTCAGAAAAGCTCCGAGCCAGCGTTGAAATCAACAAAGTCTCTCCATTCTTAGGTGAAAATGACGAATAATCATTTTAATCCTCTTCAAATGAGACTTCTTTACGGTTTCTTTTATTTCGGCACATGAATAAGCAGTAAGAAAAAATGGACAGATAAATAAGTCTTACCTCAGCCGGCAACGATTTTTATCCACGATGTTGCTAGCGTGCAGAGCTTTTAGCCATTTGGCACGGCATGCACCTTTTCCAACGACGGTAGTCAATAGGCTCTGCTTGCAATGACTAAAATCCTTTATCCCAGATTAAACAGACTTCGTCGTTTTCAATGTCGTAATCCTCAATTACTCCATGTAATTCTCCAGTCCAAAGAAATAATCACACAACAAAAAATTATCTTTCATTAATTCAAAACTTTAATCACACAAGCTATTTCACTTTTCAGTTATAACTACCACACGGCACGGAGCACCTAAGGTGTTACTCGTTCGGGGAATGAATCATGACTTTAAAGTGCTCGAGTGGTGCAAAAATAAGATTATACGAAGTGCAAGTGTTTTAATAATAATAATAATAATAATTTATTTTTGACCCACTATACAGAAAATGAAGTGGAGTAACACAAGAAAAAATAAAAAAAAATAAATAAACAAACAAAAAAAAAACACAAAGATACATTTAACAACAACACAATAAATAAATATTACACTCAATGCGCTGTGGCTACCCGGATTAGTGGGTGGTTAACACCCAAAGTAGCATAAATGTTCTCTTGAAGACGGCTACTTTGTCTGACGAAACAATTTACAATATCCGGAGCGCCAAAAATCCGCATCATCTTTCTATTACTGTATCTGCGAGGTAGATACAATAAAAACTTGCAATATCTAAAATATATAATTCTAATATCGCTAATATCCCCTGGCCGAAAGAGGATGTGAAGGCCAGCTGGGAACAAAACTGCATGGTCACAAAAACTCGAGTACAATTTAGCCAATGCTTTTCTGTTATATCTTCCCCTGTTGGGGACAATTTTGGCGTACCCCAGTTTCAGCTTATCTTTAATATCACTCAATGCCCGGAAACGAAATAAAGTTAGCGATTTGCAAATATTGATCCCAAGCCATCGGAAAGATTCAACACTTTTTACAGAAAATACGCCGCAATCAAGCGGCGTTGCTGAAGATTTTGAATTAAACACTAAATATTCGCATTTATCAGTGTTGAGGCTTAATCCGATTTCCCCATACAGCCGCGATACAAGTGGCACAGACTTCATTAATGTAAACTTTGACCTGCTAACAAGCAGAAGATCATCCGCATATGCAATATAGGAGACGTTTGACAACCCTGAAGAGTAAGAAAGCGGTATCATATTAAGAACACTCAATAAACAAGCTTTAAAAATATGAGGTGAAAGCACACTACCCTGACGGACCCCAGATCTAACTGGGATTTTGCCAAAGGCCCGGGAACCCTGCCTCAACTGAATAAATGAATTCTGGTACCAAAACCGAAGTACACAAATAATTGAACTATTCACACCCAAACGTGCCAGAGAAAACCATGCCTGAGAGTGACAAACAGCATCGAAAGCTTTAGATAGGTCTAACGCACAAAAGTGAACTTCCGTTTTTAAACGATGTGCTTCTTGTAACACCTTTGCAAGTATACGGTGGGCATGCTGGCATCCTATACGCGACTTAAAACCGAACTGATTTGCGTCATAATCCACCTTATCTTGAATAAATGGGAGCAGTACATATTCAAATAGTTTGCTTAAATTACACGCTACAGTGATAGGGCGGTAGGATCCACAATTAAGCGGATCCTTCTCTCGCTTCAGAACAGAGGTAACAGTACCACACAGGAAAGAATCGGGCACTAGTGAGCTACTAACACACATCTGAAAAAGTAGTTGCAGATGGCTAATCAACTCGGGAGAATCGATTCTTAAATGTTCAACACAAATTCCATCCAAATCAACAGACTTCGATTTTAGTTTTTTAATGCTTTTCACAACAGACTCAGCACTAATAGGGATAATATCTTTCTGGCGTAGTCTACGCGGAATAACTGAATCAAGCAATCTACAAAACCTGGAATGGACTGCATAATTTACTGTACTGAAAATTGTCGAGTAATGACTAACCCATGAATCACCAGGAATTAAACTGGACCAAACAGTCGGGATTAGCTTACTAGAATTCAACACTTCACTCCATTGCCGAGGACTTTTCGGAAATTCCTTACCCTTATATCGGACGCTTCGCAAGTAAGATTTGAATTCAGATTTGGTTTTTTTTTTAATATTAAATACATGACCCGAAGTGGGGCGGCCACACGCATTCCATATCCGAAGCCACATTTTTGCCCGATTTTTCACAATTTTTAACTGAGGGTCCTCTTTCCATAAAGAACTTCTAGTTTTCGAACGAATACGTGAAACAGGGACAGCTATGGCCTCGCCTTGTTTAAGGCAGGCAACAATCTGAGAATAGTAAGAATTAAGTTGTGATCGAGCATTAGGCGAGAGGACACTGGTACAAAGTAAATGGTAAGGAACTGTCACAGATGAGAGCAGAGTTGCCAAAGTACAGATATATAATGTCCAGTTAGCTTTATTCCATTCACGCTTATCATACCATTTCGTGCCCCGAGCAGAGGATTCACACTGATTCAGGCCAGAAGAATGCGAAACAGAGACGGTAAAAGAGAGGGGGAGGTGATCATAATCTCTTTCTTCATCGTGAACCTCGACACTCGAGCATATCACACCAGCCGAGCAAACACAGTGGTCTATATCAGACACACATCCACTATTATGAATAGACAAAAAATCTGCACTCTTGGCTACTATCTGATATCCATCTGGCAAAGACTGAAGCACAAGATCAGACCGAGTTGACTCTCTATTTATGTTACAATTTAGGTCTCCCACTATGATCCACTTAAAGCAATGTCTTTCAATATTCCGAAGGAAATTCTTTAGAGAAGACACAATTTTTGTGAATTTATTAAATGACAAAACTGTTTTTTTATCATGAGGTAGGTACGTATTGATAATCACTAGATCTGCAATTCGAAGTACTGATTTGATGTAAATACAGTCCCAGCTCAATGCAAAACGTGCCAAGTCCTACTTCAGTGCAAAAGAAGACTAAGTGTTGATTTGATGGTAAAGCTAATTCCGCCCTAATTCGCTGCGAAACTTGCACTTAGTTTAAACTCGGTGCAAAAGTGAGCTAAGTGCTGATTTGGTGTGAAAATGATTTAAGTCCAAGTTATAAACTTTGGTCGAGCGCACTACTAAAGCTGTGTGAAAACAAGATATATCCAAGCTGTGGATTAAGTAGGCAAAAAATGATCTAAGTTTTTACTTGGTGTAGAAATGAGCTAAGTCTTGACTTAATGTAAAAAACAAGCCAGTCCTAGCTTGGAGCAAAAACCAGCGATGCCCAAGCTGCTAACTGACTAAGTACAAAAAAAAGGTTTGTGCTAACTCAGAGCAAAAGCGGACTTAGTCCAAACCCGGAATTTTAGTGACACAGTGAAAAAACAAGCAAAGTCTGAATTCAGTACAAGCTACAGATGGATTCGATTAAAACACGGATTTTTGTTCATTACAAAACAAGCCAAATCCGTCGAATGCAAATGTAGCGATGGAAAAAATTGGTATTTGTAGCGATGAAGAAATAGGCTGGCTATACTAAATATGGTACTAAATACTGACCGCGATAAAAGCGATATTATGCCCAAAGGTCGTGAGCTTACACCTTGTAATTTGTCCGATAGCGCCGCTTATAGCGCTGAAGATTGTGCCAACAAGGCCTGCGCTGCGCTAAATTATTGAGTGAAAATAACATGTCCAGCCATGTAAACGTGACCTCTTTTTCTTGAGCTATCTGGAGATCCGATGCCCAGGGAGTGTTACCTTGGAGACATGCGAACTAATTACCTATTATTAGACTAGATCCAGACATATAAAATGAAATAAACACAGATAAAAAAGCAATAGGTTTATTGTAACTTACTTATTTAGGTGAACAGCAGTGGGTCACTCCAAATGACAATAATGGTGACCGAGATACAACATGAAAGAATTTAAGACTTCTATCTGAATGGTCCTGCTTCTACATTACGAATAATTTTAAAAAACCCTTTTACCCCACTACCAAACGCAGTTCTTTCGTCCTGCGCTGTAGGGACTGGCTTGCCATTGGCTCACGTGGCCCAAGGATGCGAGCCCTTCGTCCAATAAATTCTTTTAAATATTTCTGATGATTCAAGCGTTCACACGGTTCTTATCGTTTAAACTTCCTTAGAAATATTGCACGTAGCATCTTTTTTTTATTACTCACTCTCTTAGCGAAATCTAAAGCTTGATAGCGCCGTCCTTTGTCTGGGGGTGACTGCACTTTTCTCTTTGGTGATTACGGATTTTTCATTTTTGAAATTAGATTTAACTTAATTAGAGGAAGTCAGAATTATCTTTAGAAAGAAGGAACTGTATTTTGGTATTTTAAATACATCGCATCTTACTCATGGTACATATTACCCTTCCCATCAATTAATGACGCCCCGTCATTAGTAATTGCTTGCCTTTGGGCTTTTAAAATGTTCGCGATTTATTAACTATTTCCTCTACATAATTATTTTATATTTATGTTCTGGCTTAATCAGGAGTGCTAAAAATTTTCTCTATTACTTTTCTTATTTTATTCTACATCCCTATCTAAAATTCATCTACCGGACTAAGATTATTCATGGTTCTAGGCTAGTTACTATACTGAAGATTTTTTATTTTTTTTTTTACATCTAACACTGATTACTTTTACATTTCCAACAAGGTTGGGGCTATTCTACCTTTACATAAGTTTTTTTTTGAATTCACTTTTTACAAGGCTTTTTTTTATTTTGCTGTCTATATGACATACTACATTCTATCTACACTACATTAAACGAATAACATGATAACACTACACCTAATTCTACTTGAACGTCTAGCGGTACATACATGAATGATTTATAACAAACAATATTGGGTTTACCATATTCACTGGTAACATTAAAACACTTTCACTATTGGGATATTTGAGTTATCAAAGTTATTAGGAAGTAACATATGTAAATTCACATCTATTTCATCACCTTCGAGTCTATAGTTTACTGCATCCTTCTGTTGTAAATTATTGTCCTTCACTCTTTTTGTCTTGGCAAAAATTTCAAAGCATTTACGTTATGGTTTCTTCGTGGAACAGTTCGAGCCTGATTTTGTTCACACGACAAGTTTTCTCTAATTGTCAACTGGGAAATGATGCTTCCCACTACAGGTGTTGGCATATGCTATCAGGGTTTATTCACACCTGCCTTTTTTTGATAGTTCATAGGGTGCCTTATCATTAAGGGGTCGAACACTGGGCGTGCGTTTATTTTCTTCTCAGCATATCATTTTTAGGATATTTTGAGGCACATAGAGAATGTATTCTCGCTTAAAATTGTTCATTTGTGCCCTTTATAAAATTGTTAGCTCATGGCTTGCGTCGATTAGCCTTTGCGGTGATTCCTAGGTTAATCACGGGGTAATTGAAGTTTGGATTTGGAACGGGTTGTCATCAAACTATAGTGACTCTTTTAACATGTTGTCTTTAACTTCAACTTCAAACATCTTCAAATATCATTTAACTTCAAATATCGTTAAATATCATTTATCTTGTACTGATTGATGGGGTTCTCATAATTAAACTTCAAATTGTCTTTAACTTCAACTTGGAATATCTTCAAATGTCTTTAAATATCATTTAACTTCAAATATCGTTAAATATCATTTAACTTCAAATATCATCACTATACAGTCAAATGATTCTGGGGTCCATAATGAGTATCAAAGGCGATATCTATGTATTTATATCTTGTACTGACCGATGGGGTTCTCAGCATTTATGTGATTATATAGTTCGATAAAGCACTGGATACTGAGATTCAAATATAGTGTTATCTGATACGTAATATGGTTCATGGTCGAAGAAACAACGATGAAAGGTAACTGATGTTTTCGTAGACGAAGCTGGGATGAAAATTGCCTGGAGTCTATGGTGAGTACTCTTCGTTGGTTGAGATATGATGAAAATAGATGCTACTAGGTTGTATCTGTACTGGGCAACTCATTGTAATGCTCAATATCCAATGTGTCCATCCACTTCCTGTAATAAAAATAACGAGGCAGAATCACATGTTCTTTGAAGTAAATACTCATAGTACAAATAAGTTACGCATTGATTGGGTTATAATAAAACGACATAATTCCCATTGGGAAATTCAATACATAGAAGTGTCTTCTAAGTTGTTATAGCCTAACGACGTTATAAAATATTAATTCTTCAACTTTAAGTGTGGTCTCTTATTATACTTTATAATATACACTACTACATACACTTTATTTTAACTTCTTTCAACACTTAGTTAATTTTACATTAGATTTAAAATAATCATTTAAACAGAGTTTATGCTACATGGTTAATTTTGAGGTCTAATTTTACAAATTATTTCATGCCTGCATTGTGCACGCACGTCCGTGCTGTTTAAGAAACGCATGTGCAGCGTCATAACCACACGGTTTTACGTAAACGATACTACAATGAGGGGAAAAGACATAGCGAGGACGAGTGGAGACCTCTATACCCACTCGTTTTCTAATGTCTTCCCTATTTCTTGGAATAGACGTTCTCATTGGGTTCCGGGTTTAACCTCTGCATTTCAGCTGTTTCCTCGTGTTCTTCTCTTGGTTTTCGCCTTCTTAGTCTCAGGATTTTTCCGTAATTACAGGTCAACATTGGTGCCTCATATTCGCCTTTCGAATAAGGTAATTAGATGCAGGATTTCCAAGCTTGCCCGCGTAGATTCCAGTTGATGCTTGGCAAAAAATATAAGCGTAATGAAGAACTGGCGTCAATATCTTTTTAGAAGGCTATTGTTCTGAGCAAACCCTTCAGCACTAAATAAATAAATATGATATTAAAGTCTCATTAGAATCCGTTAAGCGAAAAACACCTTCACATTATTAAGGAATTCCTTGTGGGTTTTACTTAGTCGCCATTGGACATACACAGGGTTTCAATCCATATATCTTAACTGATCAAATGGCTTTAAAATTTTACATATTATTATTGAGATATAATTCCACATCCGCCGTGAAATTCAACATATAAACGTACCAATAGCCATCTATAGATAAAGTTCGGATTGGATTTTTTTGTATCCCTCCGTTTAAAAGTATTTTTGCCCCTAATATTGACTGGTGGCCCATTCATTAGGACTGCCTCTATACATTCTCCAGCTTATAATGTGTAACCCTAATGAGTCATACTTAGTTACCATTTGATGTATACAGGGTTTTCTTACGCAAACTTCAACCAATCAAATGATTTCAAAATTTAAGCATCACTTTTGAGCTTTACAACAAATACCTGAATGCTCCATTTGCACTAGATTTATCTCAATTTATTATAATTAAACTGTTTTTAATCAAATTCAATTCAGTTTGAAAAGAATTAAATATAGCTCAATTTAGTCAAACTCAATTGCTCTAAAACATGAACACGGTGTCTGTGTAGTGTACTGATGTTTTACCCTTGTTTCCTCCCCAGGCTTCCCACAAAACGTGGTCCATCTATTTAGATTTGATTACACAACTTAATACTGAGTAGGGGACGATTTCCATAGTTTATTTGTCGAATATAAGTTGAATTCCATGGAGGAGTATGAATTCGAAGTATGAATATCATCGATTCACATATAGAATCGATGATATTGACTCCGAAAACACGACCTCCCCTCTCCATGATATAAGTTCCGTTATTGATCTCAACAACTGGGTACATTATAGGTTATCCAACTGATTAATTCACATTTATAGGGGTATAGTTGATTTTCGTAAAGTAGCTACCTAGTAGGCAGAATGTGCCACACAGGACCTAAAAACACTATTTGTCACCATCGGTCGACCACGAGCTTCCCACCTTGGGCCTTTCTCCCTGATCGCCGACGTTTTGACATCACTCGTATTAGTATTATTTTTTTCATTAATATTTACTTGGTTAACTTTACTTGCACACTGTTAAATTTATTATGGTGGATCACAAGTTGATTTTTATAAGGGATTTGAAATTTTTCTTTACATTAATTAGAGATATTTCCATCTGTCAGGTTTTTTAACCGTTCTGCCTGACTGTGTCGTTATTTTCTCGTCTGTTTCTTGCGGTTTTTTCTTTTTCGGTTTTTCTAGCGAAATAAGGTCAAACTTTTTGTATTGTTTTTTCAAAAATTCTTGCCCTTTTAATTTCGTTTGTTTCCCGTGTGCGGCTGCTGAGGTCGGTCTTGATTTCCCTATTTCTTTAGCTACTATATGGTCTGATTCGCCGTCAGACTCTTCGGAACTAGTTTCCGACGAATCCGGATTAGAACTTTTAGAGGTGGCACTTTTTGAGGTATCACCTGCCCTTCCTTCGTAAATTTCTACTCCTCTGGAAGTAGAAGGTTTATTCTCTAAGTCCTCGCCTTGAGTTTTCAACTCGGGAGATTTGAAAGATTCTTGAGAGCTTTTGGAGGAATCAAGAGTTTTTGCGGGGTTCCTCCATTGTTTGAATGCCATATCCTCAGGGGGATGGGGCATTTTTGCACTAGGATTTCCCTCCATGAAGTCCACTGTTTTGGTTTGACCTTGGACACAGTTATATCATGATATTGACCTTGCTGGTCATCCTTTGGAGTTTTATTCCCGGGCAATGTACTTTGACTCGTTTTTATGGGAAAATTTATGAAATCCATAGCTTCTCGCAGGTTTATTTTACTTTAATCTTTGGGAGGAGTTTTCTTCATAGTAATACCGGGGGTTTCTACAGCTCTGTTTAATTCTTCCTGTAAAGACAGGGGCCTTTCACTCGGTGTTGCAGGAGAAACCATATCGTCTGGAAATCTTTTGGGGGGACATGGGGTTGAAATTCTATCGGGGAAAAATTGGGTTTTTGGAGATATTGTATAATCTAAATCTCCTGCGCTCGCCAATGAATAACTTTTTGGACTTTTTGGCGTTTTTATTTCAGGAAAAAATCCTTGTATTAGGGATTTCTTCTTAGGAACAACTAGATTTTTCATTGCTAAAAATTCTTCAAAGTTTTGTTCATCACTGTCATTCTCGAAATAGTCTTGCTTGAAATTAAAGGGTTTTAGCTCTGTCAATCTTGACCTAAGGGGCTCATTTTCTGCATCTGACGAATCAGTGGAGGAGGGATGTTATACCCATCTCTCTGGAAATTTGGCTCTTTTTATTCGGCTAACATACGCCTTGTAAGTTCTTCCACTATCGGGGTTTTCCATTTTAAAAGTATATTCGTTATCGTACTTTTTGACTATTCTGTACGGTCCAGAATATTTGTTGGAAAGTTTTTTGCCTTCCGTTTTTGCTTCGTTCTTTAGGTAGACGCAGTCTCCTACTTTGAAATCTATACTCACCTTGACTTTGGGTTGATTTCTTAGCTCTTGGCTTATTTTACATTTTTCCAACTCTTGCCTAACTATTTTATAAGTTTTCCTCATCCTATTTACGAATTCTTGTTTGTAATCTTCCGAGCTATTATAATACTGCCGAGATTCAATAATTTCATTATACGGGATTCTAAAATCACGACCAAAGAGTAAATAAAATGGATTGTCTTTGGTTGTTTCGGAATAAGCAGTGTTGATTACGTTAGTTAAATAAGGTAAGAATTTATCCCAGTCGCTCCTATTGTCTTTCGTATAAATACTTAATACGTTCGAAAATATTTTATGCCTGTTTTCTATTTTGCCATTAGCTTGTGGGGGGTACGGGGCTGTCACCATTTTCTCTATATTAAGAAAACTCATTAAGTCTTTTGTTACTTTTGAAACAAAATTACCTCCGTTGTCACTTAAAATTTTATTAGGAATGCCAAATTGTAAAAATAATTTTGCTAACGCCTTACTGGCGTTAACTTACTGTGGCATAAGCACCTTGATTTTTTAATGCTTTTGCAAAAGTAAATCCGGAAAAATGAACTATAACCGAAAGAATACAAGTATGGCCTCTGCTAGAAACAGGCAAGCCTCCACTTGTTCCGTATAGGTCAAATGAGATAATATCGATAATATTACAAATTCTTTAAGTTTTGTCATTGCAGACGGTAAGTAAAAATATTGTTTTTACTTATGGAACGTTTTCATAACTCCTAAATGCCCACCTGTATCCGAATGAAAATATTCAAATGCAGGCCCTATTAAGTTTTGTGGTGGCACAGGTATTATTGAGATTTGGTTTCTGTTTGTCTCAGCAGTCACGATTCTACATAGTATTTCTTCATCAAGATCATAGTAAAAATTATCTATCTCTTTTCTAAGAGTTTTGAATTTATCCGGTAACGCATCATCATTCACAAAATAATCAATTAGTGCTACACACATTTCGTCCTTTTTTGCTTTCTTTTTATATTTTCCAAAGACAAGGGACAATAGTTAATCTTATTTTCTTTTACCGCGGGTTTGACTTTGTTTTTCTTACATCCATGTTGGCTCTTAGCATTTATAGCGTTAACTTAATTTTCCTCAGTTTCCGACGGAATATTTTCTGGGTATCTACTCAAAAAGTCACAAGCTGCATTTTGTTTACCTTTTAAATTTTCAAATTCGTAATCTAGGTCTTGGATTTTCATAATCCATCTAGCTAGAATTCCCATGTAGTTTTTAAATGTGCGCAGGTACTGCAAGCTTTTATGGTCTGATCGTAGTATAAATTTTCTACCAATTAAATAATGTCTAAATTTGTCCAAGTGGTGGATAATAGATAATAATTCTAAGTTTGTGGCGGAATAACTACTTTCGCCTTTTGATAAAGTTTTACTCGAATAGCATATAACTTTTTCTATTTGTTTTTGTTTAGGCGTTCCCTCTAGAGGATTAGGGTTTTCTACCGGAATTATTTGCGAAAGAATTACGCCAATGCCTTTTGAACTAGCATCGGTTGTAACCAAAAATTTTCCGTTTTCGAAATCAGGGAGTGATAAAATTGGTTCAGAAGTGAGCGCCTTTTTGAGTCGGTCTAGGGAAGTTTGAGCTTCCTGGGACCAGGTAACATTTTGGGAGTTCCCTTTAGTTAATTCCGTGAGGGGTTTTGCAATTTGGGCGTAATTGCGTACGAATTTTCTAAAGTAGCCAGTAAGACCTAAAATTCCCCTTAATTCTTTCATAGTTCTGGGGGGCTTGAGGTTTTCAACACATTTTATTTTATCAGGGTCTGGGGATATCTCTCCTTGGGTTACTACTACTCCTAAAAATTTAATTTTAGGTTGAAATAAATTTACTTTCTCAGGCCGGCATTTTAAATTGCCTTGTTTGAACTTCTCGAATACCTTAGCTAACGTTGCAAAGTGTTGTTCAGTGTTTTCTCCCACGCATATAACATCGTCGACAAAATGAATTATATTCTTTAATCCTCTTAACAGGTGCAGTAGGGGTCTACATAGCGCGCTTGAACTTGTTTTAAGGCCAAATGGTACTCTCAAGTATTCATAAGAACCATATTCGGATGCTGAAAATGCAGTTTTATGGACATCCTGTTCGGCTATTTTCACTTGGTAGTAGCCTTGGGTAAGGTCCAAAGAAGTAAAAATTTGGTTTTTGCTTGAAATTGAGTCAAGAATTTCATCTATTCTTGGTAGACGAAATTTATCGCTAACTACTTGTTTGTTAAGGGGTCTGTAATCTACTACGAGTCTAAGATCTCCATTCTTTTTTGGTACTAAGATCACTGGTGCACTATACGGACTTATACTTGGGCGTATAATTTCATTTTTTTCTAGTTCATGGATTTTATTTTTTAACCATTCTTTGTGCTTATACGGCACACGATATGGCTGTTCTGCTACGGGATTACCAGTCGTTAAAATTGAATGTTCATAAAATGGTATCAGCCCGATGTCATCTTCAGATGCAGAAAACACATCTTTGAAATTCCATAATAATTCGCATAATTTTTTCTTAAGTTCCAAGTCCGTAATATGATACATATTAAATTTGTTTAAAAATTGCGATTTAGTTAAAGGATATTTGGTATTTGAAGTTTTAATACCGTTAACTAGGTTTCTTTTAGAATTTTCCCATGTATTTAAATCATTCTCCGTTAAAACCTGGATTTGAACTAAACACGTCCCCTTTTTGATTTTAATTGTATCATTTTCGTGATTATTAGTTACCCAAATAAAACCTTCTCCTTTGTCATAAGATATAATCTGTTCCTCGCATAGCAGATTTTAGGGTATTTCAGATGGGGTCGCAAACCATATTTCTGATTTGCTAACCACTGGCTCAATCATCTGTGATATTTGAATTTTTTGCATCGTTTTGGGAGGGACTTTTGTTTTCCTTTTCGCGAATCCGTAATATTTCTCTTTATTTTCATTGTTTATTAGATTCATACTGGCGCTATGCTGCGGCATTGCGGCATCTTGCGGCGTCACGTTGGGTTTTACTATGTTCTTCCATAATTCCGCTATTTTCTTAATTTCGTTTGACCTGTACTGTCGCATATCTCCTATTTCTATTTTCGCAGATTCAATACTTTTATTCTTTAAATTTACTTCATTTCTGCAATGTCTCTCGGGGTAATTGAACAAATTTCCAATTATGCCATGTCTTTGCGAGACATGAGGTTCAAAATACTGCAACATTATACCACCAGAAATTTTGTTTACTGTTACGTTGTCTTCGTAACCTCTGTTACGATTTCTTAGGGTAGAAATTTCTTCCCCTACCTTAGCTGGGTAGACAAGCCTCTCATTTGCTACGTCTATTAGTATTCTATTGGACCTTAGAAAATTTGCGCCTATAATAGCCTCATATGGAAAGTTATCACATATTATAAAATTTTTCATAAAGGTCCTATTGTCTCTTTTTACTCTTAGGCAAATTGAACCTTTGGCGTCCAATTTATGGCCTGTCACACTACTTCAATTGGGATTATTAGGGTTCCTCTGTCGCCTAATATGCAGAGGCAACATATTAAATACGCAAGAGTTTATGATACTAATCGTTGCACCGGAGTCAATCAAAACTTTAAAATAAACATTTTCTACACAAAAATCATTAAATATAGGTAACTTGTTATTAATATCACTACAAGACGGCACTAATATTGTCTTGGACCTATTAAATATTCCGGACACCCTCTGGGTCCAATTTATATTTCTGAGGGGCCTGAAACGTTTCCCTGAGGATTTATTTCATGTGTCGGTGCCTGTAATAGATATTCAGACGTATGAGTTTCCGTATGCATATCTAATTGATTTATGTCTGTCTGTCTTCGCCATGTATTATTATGGTAACGTGGATGTCTCGTGTCAGTGCCGCTTGCTGGCGCTGACTGCCAATGCCGTTGACTTGCAAAATTTTCATTTCCCATCGGCAAATTTTCGTGATTTCTATATTGCATTCTCGCATTATACTGGCTTTGGCGATTATTTGGGTTTTCAAATCGGTAATTAATTTGTCTGTTGGGGGAAGGGTTATACAAATTTGGTTGGTACGTGTTGTGAGGTACTGATTGGCGCAATCCCCCCTGGCTATAGCCTATTGCACGACCGGTGCTAAAATTTGCTCTTCCGAACAAATGGTTGCCGTAATTTTGCGTATTACCAACAGCAATTCTTGGCATGCGATTGGGGACATAGTGGCACTCTCTCGCGATATGGCCAACACGATTACAATTATAGCACCTTATTATTGTAGGGTTATTTTCGTAATTGGATTGTTTGATAGGCTGAAAGCGTACTGTTTTCTGCCTAGCGGGTTCTTGCGTTTTATTTCTTTGTGGCACTGGGGAGTTCTCCCTTGAAAAGAAATTGGGGGATACCTGATCGCCCTTGAAGTTTATGTTCGCATTTGAATCGCCTAGGCTATTTATTTTTGCTTTACTATGATTTGCGACCATCGTATCGACTTCGATCAATCGCTCTACCTCCTGAACTGCGAGATCCAGCGTCTGAATATTTTTGGATATTACCACTCTATATAGTTTTGGGAGTAGCCCTTGCAAAAAGGTATTTAGTATGACTTTATCATACAGTTGCCCCGAACCACTTCCGTATTTTGCCTCTACAGAAATGCGTATATTATCAAGGTATTCTCTTATATTCTGTGAAAAGTCAAAGCTCACTGTTCCTTGTTTTAATTTGTTTATGGAACTGGTGTCTATAAACCTATCTTTGAATACTTTTAACAAGTTATCAACCGTATTTATTGGCAAGTTGGCGTTATTGCCTATGGTATGTTGTATCTGTTTTAGGAAGGTTAAGGCCTGGCCTTTTAATCGTAGTAGGAGCATGTCGACTAACGCTCCTAGGTCTGTTTTTGTTAGTTGTACAAACTGGGTCAATTGGATATTAAATTCGTCAATATCTGATTGACCTAAGTCAGGCACTAAGTCAGGGGTTGCTCTGCTTTATCACCGCGTAACCAAAATTCTTCGGATTTACCGTAGATCAATTTTTGCCCCGAGTAGGGACTTTGTAGGTAAAGTGCTGGGCACACGTAGATTTGCCAATATAGCGGCGCAGATTTGAGCGCAGAAAAATTTTATAGTTTTCGGTGCCGATTTACAACTGACTTACTTGAATTAAGGCTCCTGCAGGTGGTCCAGCGTAGAGAGATGTGACTCTTTGCCTACATTCCAAACGGTCCTGCGGAAGCATGACTGCTTCTCGGAGATCAGTATCGACCATGGAGACATACTGGTTAAGGCTGTCCCTCCATCTGAACCGGGGTCTTTCACGGGGGCACTTCCAGCCATGTTGAGGGGGATCAAAATTAAAGAGTATGCTGGCGGGTGCTTCTTCTGGCATGCGAATTAAGTGGCCAAACCGCCGCAGAATTCTTGAGATGAGCTGACGAGAGTTGGATTTCTGGTCCGTCAGTGTCAGCAGTTGGGTGTTTGGGACGATGTCGTACCACTTGATCCCTTCGATTCGTCTTAGGAAGTTTGTTTGGGCCACATCTATGGCATCACGAACAGAAGCAGCTGCCGGCCAAGTTTGAGCATCGTAGAGAAGGAATTGCGTTACGGTCGTGTTGTAGATCCACATTTTTGTTTCTCAGCCAATGTTGAGCTTTGACCACAAGGAACGGCATAATCGAGTCATAATATACGCAGCTTTCGCGATGCGCGACTGGACTTCCATTTCAATTGAGCCGTTTTCCGAGACGACAGATCCAAGATAAGTAAAAGACTTGACAACTTCGATAGTGTGCCCTAATACGTTGAATGATGGTGAATTTGCGGAATTTCCCACCGGGTCGATGATCATTATTTTTTCTTTCTGCCAGCTAATATGTAGTCCTATTTTCAGGGCTTCTTCCGACGGTGTATTGAGAGCTGCCTCGAGTTCAACTGCAGAAGTGCATATCAGGGCAATACCATCTTTGAAGTCGCAATCGGCTAGGACTCTATCGCCATATTTCAGTCCGAATTGGAACCAATTCGTGGTTCGATCCATGACATATTCAATCACCGCGTTGAAAAGTTTAGGAGCAGCAAAACAGCCTTGCCTTACACCAGTATCTATCTCGAATAGTGGGTTTCGGCAACCATTAGCCTGGACGGAGCTTTTTGTACCAGTTTACAGCGCCTTGAACAGGCGGCAATATTTATCATAGAGTCCCGTCCGTTTTAGTATCAGCCAAAGGGACTCACGGTCGATCGAGTCGAAAGCTGCTTTAAAGTCAACAAATGCAAAATATGCTGTATGCTGGAACTCGCGGGCTTTCTCGATGACTTGTCGAATAGTGTATATCTGCTTGGTTGTGGATCTGTTGGGCATGAAACCTGCTTGCTGAATCCGGTGGCACTTACGAATGAACTGGATACTCTTATCAAGTAACGTCATGGTGAATAGTTTGCCAGGCACTGACAGGAGGGTGATTCCTCTGTAATACGAGCAATCGCAACGGCTACCTT
This sequence comes from Artemia sp. Kazakhstan ARC1039, assembly GCA_029168905.1. NCBI lineage: Eukaryota > Metazoa > Arthropoda > Branchiopoda > Anostraca > Artemiidae > Artemia > Artemia sp. Kazakhstan ARC1039. The sequence goes on along the minus strand of JAQQPU010003589.1, from coordinate 39,382 downwards.
TCCGCTTCCATAGAGGAGGGATTATCCCTTCCTTCCATTCTTCAGGTATCAATTCAGTTGACCAAACGAGGGAGAACAGCATGTGCAGCCAAAGTAGCATTGCCAGTCCTCCAAACTTTAGCAGCTCGACGGTAATCCCGCAAGTTCCTGGTGCCTTGTTGTTCTTCATTCTCCGCAGGACATTTTGTATCTCTTCTACCAAGGGAGGATTAGGCTCTGGTAGATTTTTGTATGTTGTTTGCTGAGTGGATGTAGTTAGGTTGGGGTCAACGACGATTCTTTGGGCGTTTAATAGCTCTGTGAAGTGCTCTCTCAATCGATCAAGTTAAGCGTTTTCATCTTCTAGCATTTTGCCAGAGACGGTTTTAACTGCGCCTATCTTTGGTGGTTTCCCATCGCTAAGATCTCTGACAACCTTGAAAAGCGACATGACGTCACCTTCTCGTGCCGCATCTTCTAGCTCTTCAGATTTTTTATCAACAAATTGTTCTTTATCACGGTTAATAATATTGTTTCTAATCCCGTTTAGCCGTCTGTAGGAGGGCATATCTCCGGCCAACCGAACTTTCCGGCGCTGTTCAATGATCTGCAGTGCTTCTTGCGACAGCCAGGGCTTCTTTGAGTACATCATACGACCGACGGTATTAGTGACAACCTCTAGTACACCCTTTTTACAAGTCTGCCAGGGCATGTCCAGGCCAACAAATGTATCCAGGCAAGTGCACAACAACTGTATTCAAACCTATTCTGAATTTCAACTGAGTAATTTTGGCGGAATACCTCAATTTTTAGTTTCCGGGTGTCTAATTTTGGCTGGCGCCGTTCTGAAGGCTAGGCTTTAAGACGCCGAAGGAAGTTCGCAGTAACTAATCGATGGTCCGTATTCTCTATCTCAGCGCTACGATATGTTCTACAATTCGTAATTGATGAGCGCCATCTTCGGTTGACTATGATATAGTCAATCATCTTCCACGTTCGCCCATCGTTATACCATGTTGGCTTATAGATATCTTTCCCTTGAAACAGGGTGTTGGCAATGACCAATTCGTGCATAGTGCATAGCTGGAGGAGTCGGGTCCCATTTTCATTCAACGAGTCATGGGTAACCGGTCCAACTACAGATTTAAACGCTCCGCTGGGGTTTGATACAGTTGCATTGAAATTGCCCACCACGGCCAAAACATCGTGAGGGGAAATCCGGGATAGAGCAGATGTCAGGGCTGTGTAGAAATTGTCTTTTTCGACCTCTGGGGAGACATTCGTTGGTGCGTAGCACACAATAACCGACATCTTCCCATGCTTGTGGTTGAAGCGAGCAGTGAGTAGTCTATCCGATATTGGGTTGTGAGATATGAGGCATTTCTTTGCCTTCTTGCTTAGGAGCAGGCCTACACCGCTGCTTCTACTGGTGGTTTGTCCTGACCAAATCATCCTGTGACCTGTACTGGCGATTTCTTCATCACCTGGTTCTCGTCAAATGTGTTTCTGTCATTCCAAGTATGTCAATCCCACATCTTAACATCTCCAACCCTAGAAAGGTCTTTGGATCCCGGCTTATTCATGGCTAAAATAAAAGTTCAAAATAGGGATAAAATCCTTTTTAATAGACAGTGTATAGAAATTCAAAAAAATTCCAGATATTTCGGTCACATATACAGTGACCGTCATCAGTAGTAAAACTAAACTAAAACAATTTAAAACAAAAGTTTATATACGAAATCAAATAAAACTACATATTGTTTCATTCTCTAATTCTTTTCAAAGCAAAGGCGAAAGCTAGCTTCTTTGACCTTCTTGGATTCGGTTCATTAGCGTTCAATGATATAACGTTTGGACAAAGGCCAACTACATTGGGTGAATTGAACTTTACTCTGTCAGATTTTAATCAATTATCATAGATAGAGTTCAGCCCAAATTCACCTGTATCCCGATTCAAAGCAATATTCATGAATAAGATTATCTTTATTTCAAGAGTTTCACGAAAATTTTGCTTTAAACCCCGATCCCTAGAAATCAAAGAGACATTCTCGAACAAAATAAAATGGTCTGGAAAATTGAAAATATGTTCTGAAAGGGCTGAAGTAAAATCTTCAGACTTAGAATCTTGCTTTAAAGCTGAAGAAATAGAATCTTTATGTTGTAATAATTTCATTTTCAAACTCTGGTTAGTACGTCCCACATATGAGCTTCTGCAAGTACATGGGATCTGATAAACCCCGTTTTGTTGCCCCAATGAAGTTAGATCCTTCGTAGAATTTAGAAAACTACCCAAAGTATTATTACTCTTCAAAGCTATCATTAGACCATTACTCTGTAAAATTCTTTTAAGTTTTTCACCTAGCCCGGGTACATAATTATGGTAAGGAACAAAAAACATCCTTCTCCCGAGTTGTCTCCAAGACTTCCTTAGAAATCTCTAGAAACCTTTTTCTTCTTTTTGAAAAAGTCTGGTTAATTAACCACTGTACATGTTGCTTATTAGTATTTTCCTTAGAAAAGACAACTCATCCTCAAAAAATTTTGGAGAGCAAATACTAAAGATCCGGTCAGTTAAAGAAATGATCAAACCAATTTTTACTTGGCGAGTGTGACCGGAACTATAAGACAAAAATCTATTCTTATTTGTCGGTTTTCTGTAAATTTTAAAATCCAGACTATTTTCATTTTTCAAAAGAAGAACATCAAGAAAGGGAAGTTTCCGATTCTCTTCTAATTCAACAGTAGACTTTAAATCCCCCCCCAAACAATTAAAATGTTCCAAAAATGCTTTTAATTCCTCCTCCCTTTAATCCCATTCTGAAATTATGTCATCCATATACTGGCCCCCAAAAATATGTTTTAAAAAACATGAATCTAACGCAATTATTTCAATATTCTCCACAAAATTTTATTTTGTTCGAGAATGTCTCTTTGATTTCTAGAGATCGGGGTTTAAAGCAAAATTTTTGTGAAACTCTTGAAATAAAGAAAATCTTATACAAGAATATTGCTTGAATCGGGATACAGGTGAATTTGGGCTGAACTCTATCTATGATAATTTATTAAAATCTGACAGAGTAAAGTTCAATTCACCCAATGTAGTTGACCTTTGTCCAAATGTTAGATCATTGAACGCTAATGAACCGAATCCAAGAAGGTCAAAGAGGCTAGCTTCCGCCTTTGTTTCGAAAAGAATTAGAGAATTTTAAACAATATGTAGGTTTATTTGATTTCGTACATAAACTTTTGTTTTAAATTGTTTTAGTTTAGTTTTACTACTGGTGACGGTCACTGTATATGTGACCGAAATATCTGGTATTTTTTGTGAATTTCTATACACTGTCTATTAAAAAGGATTTTATCCCTATTTTGAACTTTTATTTTATCTTCATTTAAAGGCAGTGTGATCTCCGAAATTATCTACTTCATGGTCAAAACATTCCAGGTGGCTATTCTCAATCCACCTTGGTCAGCAAGGTTCAAAGGATGTCCAGGGACGCGCCGAGGTCGTAATAAATTAAAACGGTGCCAAATTTCATTGTGATCATAAAAAAGTAATCTTTAATCGTTTCCTTCTCTTCAGCTTCAGCAGGAAAAATAAAAAAAAACTAAATAATAATAATAATTAAATATTTAATAATAAAATTAATTTTTAATTTAATAATGAAACAATTTAAAATTTGATTATAATTTTTTAATAAAATAAAAATTAACGAAGAATACAAATTTTACCAGTAAAAGAAATGAATAATTATAATAAAAGAAGTAAATAATAATTTCAGATCCACCATGCAACTATTGACAACTTGTAATTGATTATAGTGTCCATGATGTTTGGTTTTGAAAGTCTCGCGCAAAGGGCATTGTTTTTGTACCACCATCATTTGCCCACTGAGCTACTGAAATCGGTGCCCGAAAAAAGCTACGTGTGTCGGGCCCTTAATTTAGTTTGCTCTTCTGTCGGCAACGACTGTTTTTATTTTTCACCCTATCAGGACATAGATCCTTTAACACTGAATAAAAAACTAATCTTGTGGGCCACTTGAATTCTGCAGCTTGGATTCTGCTCGTTTTCGCACCCTGTCTTGTCTCACCTCATTTTGCAACAAATCGGGACTTTCGTGTCCACACTGAATAAACATTTTTCTTGTTTTGGCATTGAGGCTGAAGATTTATCCCTTTCATGATTTTCATTTAAGCAAGGTGCATGATGACTAAATTTCTGCTAAAAGGTTGGCTGTGGAAAAGAGGGAGATATGCAGGTCATAGTTTCAAGATGCACTTCGAATCATAGATATTTAAATTCCATTCACCATTTGGGTTTTTACAAGGTACAACGTACCAAAATCTCTACTAAATGAACTTGAGAAGAATAGGCTGTTAAAATAATGTGGGACCCATCCTCTTGGGACCGCACAAGTCATTTTTTTCGGAGGCACGTTTTCATCGATATTTCTCATAATCAGCCTGTCGTTTTTTTGTTTTTTTTATTTCATCTCCCACTTCCTCTCCCTTTTCCTTTTAAATGTAAGCCCTTTTGAATATGTTCCAACGTACAGGGCTGATAAATATTGTAGTTCAAATACAAGTTTAATAGCAAAAAAACATGATACAATTAGATTCCGCTACGAAAATAAATTAGTTTTAGATAATTATATAAATCAATTTGGAATTGATTTTAGATAATCAATTGATTAGCTTCCAAAGTGAAACTTCCAATAACTGTTTTGTAAGCATAATTTACATGGTGAGTTCTTTTGACTGAGGGTTTTTCAAAGAAAATTCCTTTGAGAAATGCAATATGATTAGTCTTTTTTTTTAAATTGATTAAAAGAAGGGGGCAAAATGCAGCTTATCTTCTTGTGGTACCAGATTGGAAACTAATGGGTTATAAGGAGTCAAAATATTGAAGTTTATAGTATAAGCATAATTAGCAGTTATCATCAGTCCTTAATTAGCTGTGAACTTGAGTGAAAACATTTTTTTCACCAGGCAGTTTTTATTTTTGGACACGTTTGCTACTTTTAAAACGGTTCATGGAAACGAACTGTATGTAAGAAGTGACATGGCTCAATAGTAACCGAAACTCTAAAAAACAGAATTTTGATATCAATAGATATATCAAAAGAATTGGCTTATTATGCTGATTTCAAATATATAAAATTCATATAGCTTAGCGTTACCCATCAAAGACTAAGAGCCTGAGAAAACTTGCCTGATTTTCGAAAAAGGGGAGAAACACCCCCTAAAAGGCATAGAATCTTGATGAAATTCACACCATCAGATTCAGCGTATCTGAGAATCTTAGAGTAGAGGTTTCAAGCTCTTATCTGCAAATACGTGGAATTTTGTATTTTTTACCAGAAGAAAGATAACGGATGCTTTTTTATTTGTTTGTTGTTTTTTTTCCAGAGGTGATCTTATCGAACCAATAGCCCTAGAACATCTGGAGGGGGCTTATTCGAACCTAAATTAAAAGTTTTAGCTCTTTTTTAAGTGATCAAATAGATTGGAGGGCAATTAACCCTTCTCTCACACCCCTATTCTCCCAAAAATCATTTGATGAAAATTTTGAAATAGCCATTTTGTTCTGCATTGTTGAAAGGTCCAAAAACTATGTCTTTGGAGATTAAATGACCCACCACAACCATTGGGAATAGGTCTTTATGTTAAAAAAAATTGTCCTTTTTTACGTATAGTATTTGTTATTGGGAAGTATACAGACATGTTTTTAAGAGGGTTGGAATTGGGCTTGGGATGGGTTTCTATGGGGAGGGAAATTTCCGGAGGGTGAAATTTCCAGGGGAAATTTTACACTGGTGGATTTGACAGAATTCTTATACGAAATTCTTTTTATTTGTCTTACTTTCTCTTTGCCAGGAGAATTTTTCAGACTGAATTCTCCGCAAGGAATTTACGGAGTGGGGACTTTCAGTCAGGATGAAATTGCCCCGAAGAAAATTTACCGGCAGGTGGGGTGCATTTTACATGGGAAGAACTTTTCTTGGAGGAGCTTCTCGTGAGGACAGGGAATTTCTCATAAAGGGTGAGACAGATTTACCGGCATTCTTTGAAAAATACAGAAATGATTCCTTATATGAATGGATTGCTCCCTCCTCCTGACCTTTCTCTTAACGCTAAATTTTGACTGTTTGTCCGAATTTTTAAAGAATGACTCCTGAAACACAAGGGCCGATGAATTAAAAGAGGAAGCTTTTTAAAAGAGTGCTAAAACAGTAGAATACGAAAGGTCATTTGCGATCGCATTTGATACGTAGAACCTAAAATTCCTTTTTGGTAGGTCCTTCAAATCGCAAATCCTGTGGAGCAGCTCCAATTCCTTCTTTCCTGGCCCCAAATCCTTTGGAGTAGGTCCAATTCTTTTTCTCGACCCTTACTACGGGATGTCATAATCAGTCAAATCTACTGGGACAACTTTTAACTTCAATGGGGGAAATCATATTTCCGTTTCTTTAAAACCCCGACTTAATTGATGTAACAAGGGTGTTAAGGATTTTATGGCTTAGGAAGCTTATTCACAGATTATGGAGGGTAGATTTCGCCTTGTCTTAATTACAGTGTAAGACGATTAAGAGTGTAACAGCGAGAAATTCAAAAATAAAAAATGTGGGCTAGCAGAAGTTTCCTTGACTTTTGCAGCTCTTACTTCTGCAGCTGCGTTATTGCTTTTGCACGAGGAGGAGGGCCAAAGGACGCAAACTGAAGAGCGTCCCCAAACCCGCAAAAGAAAATTAGTCTTTGGGCACAACCAAAGGTCAAACCATAGCCAGTATTTCAATTGGTTTGCTGAGGTTGGTACAGACCATGAACTTTATAATCAGTGGGCCCGAATGAAAAAGGAGAAATTTGAAGAGTTGCTGGCCAAAATTTCTGATCATCCCCTTATGAAGAAAAAACATTCAAATTTCAAAAGACCAATTTCTCCTGGGGAAAGGCTGGCATTGATTTTGAGGTAAATACTTCCAATATTTAGTGATTTTCTTCAGTTTGTAAAGCTAAATCCATCCTTATTAAAATATAGACATGTAGCTCTTGTTTTACCTTCTCTTACATCACTTACTCTCCCTGGTTTTAATTGTGATTTAGCCTACATGTTATCCCTCAAATATGAAATTCTGACAAAGGTGTCACAGGAAAAATAGAATAACTTTAAACAGGCCAAGCCTTCAGTCCCATGGTTTTTTTTATACTCAGCACAAAAAAAATTCAATAAGAGGGTTCTTGCCATAGAGTTTGACTCTAGTAGCACTAGTGCATAGTTGTTTCCCATTAGAAATAGGCTTCTCTACTTTGATGGCAGAAAATGCCTATAATTTTTTCCTAGTTATAAACAAAATTAGCAATATAAAAAATATAGATATTTTTTCCTGGGAAAATTAGTCTTTGGGTACAACCAAAGGTCAAACCATAGTCAGTATTTCAACTGGTTTGCTGAGGTTCACGCAGACCATGAACCTTATAATTAGTGAGCTTAAATGTAAAAGGAGAAATTTGAGGAGCTGTTTGCCAAAATTGCTGATCATTCCCTTATGAAAAAAGAAAGATTCAAATTTCAAAAGACCAATATCTCCTGGGAAAAGGCTGGCATTGGTTTTGAGGTAAATACTTCCAATATTTAGTGATTTTCTCTAGTTTATAAAGCTAAATCCATCCATATTATAATACAGACTTGTAGCTCTTGTATTACCTACTTTTACATCACTGACTCTCCCTACTTTCAATTGTGATTTAGCCTAAATTTTATCCCTCAAATATGAAATTCTGACAAAGGTGCCACAGGAAAAATAGCATAACCTTAACTAAGGCAAGCCTTCACTCCCATAGGTTTTTTTTTATGCTCAGCATAAAAGTAAAACAATAACAGGGTTCTAGCCCTAGAGTTTGACTCTAGAAGCACTAATGCACAGTTGTTTCCCATTAGAAATAGGCTGCTGTACTTGGATGGTAGAAAATGCCTATATTATATTCCTACTTATAAAGAAAATCAGCAATATCAAAAATATAGATATTTTTGATCAAATCAAAATTTGAGCAAAAGTCAGAAAATATAAATATTGTCTTTAGTTCACTTTGTTTTGAGGGTTGCTGTACCACCTTACATGAAAATAAGGAAACTTTAGGTTTGCACCTTTCTATGCTTGAATTGTTCTCAGCAATTCTGGAACTATATAATCAAAAAAAAAAAATTAATAATTGAGAATCTGTGCATGGACGAATAAAGATTGGGTAGAAAATTGATTATAAGTTTTCAACTTAATGTCAGCAGGGGATTTGTGCTGACAATGCATTAAAGGTACAAAGGAATGATTTACTCTTTAGCTTGTGCTTTTGTATATGTGGCAAGTAATTGCTTTATGTAAGTGACATATTTAAAAGACACTGCCTAAATATTTCAGATTTGTTTGTCTTTTCTACTTTGACACATGTTTAACTTTGATTTTAAGGTCTTTAGTCAACATAACAATCTTAGCTGTAATTCTGCTGGGCTTTTGTGACCCACTTGACCCATTGTGATTCTAGTCAGCTATTTTGGTTGGCAAAACCCATATAATTAGAACAATCTCAGTTGTCCACTCAACTACAAGTCTTTTGGACACAGTTTGTTATAGACTTTTGAAATCATTTTTTGTCTATGAAAAAATGTTAACCGGCTTCAAATTAGTCTATTAAATTGTGTAAAGTAAGAAACAATCCCATAGAGCTCAAGTTAATCATTTCTTACTAGAAAAACTCGAATCTCACTGAAACTATTTCATAAGAAATGTGATGTTCTCTATTACTGAATTCCATGAAAATATAAGAAAAACAGAAGTTTGAAATGAATTATAAGGAGAGATATAACACTAACTTTTTTCTTGCTTCTCATCTTTGGCTGCATTCTTATTTCCTGTCAGGTGGTTGAAATAACCTGACCTGCTTAGTTTTGTTACATTATGAATAGAAAAGCTAATTATTTACATTTATTTTCAGATACTTAGCAGAGGGTTGCAGTTTTGGGACACTTAGTGCT
>JAQQPU010003589.1:0-29972 GCA_029168905.1 Artemia sp. Kazakhstan ARC1039 | reverse complement strand
ATACATGGTTTCTTCAACACTTCCAGCTTCATAGCTGTTGTCAACAACAGAGAAGTCAGTCTCAAAATCTGGAAAACTAGGTAATGCAGTAAAAATTCTGTTCTGTTTCTTTCTGCCATATAGTCTGAAACAAACTCCATAAGTTTGAAGAGGCACCACTTATTTTCTTTGCTGCAACTTCCATCACCACCTTTTCCCTTTTAGGCTTCTCCTCTCTTCCCCAAATTTTCGTTTTAGGGATTCCCATACTCTTTTTGCTTCTTTGCCTGAAAAAGAAAGGTTTTATTTTGGTCCAAAAACTATGGAACTTACTATATCTTTAATAATATTATTGTTAATCAACAGGCACATTTTTACTGTTACAATCTTACTTGATTTTGATCAGATTTTTGTTTTTACATAATCAAAGTGCTAAGATCTGTTTCTGAATGCTTTTCTTACCCTAAGTTCCCACACTTTGGAATTGGTGTTAAACCTTCTCTGTTACTTTTTAAATAATAACCCATTATTGGGATATGCTTTAGTAAGAGATAGACAGCATTAGCAATGGATAATTTTAATGAGTGGAGAAACAATTTCATTGGAAAACTTCTTTCAAACAGTCCAGTTGACCTTCTTTCAAGAGAAGGTCAACATGTAAATCAATTGAAACTGGCAAAAATTAAACAGGTTAATAATAATAAAAAGATAATATAGTCTTTGTAACAGAGAATCACAATTTAGTAAAAAAAAGGCTGAAAATAAAATTCAAAATTAGTAAAATTCTTTACTCAACAAGCTGTAAAAAGACTGTTGTGTGGGAAAAAGAGGTATTTACTTTTTTAGCATATTAATTATGTAGGGGAATAGGTCTTCTGTATCCTATGAAAATTGTATTGATATGAAAATATAAGTTTTGTATAATAAGGGAGGACAGATTGTAGAACCAGGGAGGAGAGATTGTAGAATGGCAGGCCAATTCACTAGGTAAAAGTTAATTCACTCAGGGGTTTGACAGGACAGTGTTGGAAAAACAAATCTTTCTTCTCCTTTCCTTGAGAGTAGCCATAATGGCTCTCTGAAGAAGGGAGATATAAGAGGCTATATACTTTTTGAGAAGTTAATTCACAGGCATCTTTTTTGGACTGCCTCTATTCAGGCTAATGATTCCTTGGATAGAATTCCCTGGAAGATTGAGTCATAACAGCCTTGTAGGGTAACCCAAAGTTGCAAGATCATGTATAAACTTTGCAGTACAACAATAGACCAATTCAGGGGCTTGCCTGTCACCTTTTTTCAAAAACTAGCAAAGATTAAACAGGTTAATAATAATAAAAATATTATATAGTCTTTTTTACAAAAAAACAGATCTTAGAAAAAAAGGGCTAAAAAGAATATTCAAAATCACTAGAAAAGTTTACATAATGAGTTTAAAAAGTGAATGGGGATTTGAAGAGGAAAAATTCACTCATTTAATGTTTCAATTATGTAGGGGAAAAGTCTTCTATATCTTTCTGTAGAAATTTTGCTTGCGTGAAAACAATATTTTTGTATAAGTAAAAGAAGGGAAGAGAGATTGTAGGGGGAGGAGTGAATTCAATTGGTAAAAGTGAATTTGCCCAGGGGTTATAGAGGGTGGTAAATAAAATACAAGTAGGACAAAATCCTTTTAATAGACAGTGATGATGATAACAGTGATATAAATTCACAAGAAACCTCTATTACTCTACTACCTCTATTAAATCTAACAATTTCTTGGAGAAAACTCCCAGGAAAATAAGCATGTCAGCCTTGCAGGGTAATCTAAAGTGCCAAAGATCATGTATGCACTTTCAAAGGCAAATTCAATGGCTTGCTTGTCACCTGTGTTTGCTTCTAAAATTAAGGTTTAAATTTTGAAAGTTGTTCTACCAGTCAGAAGAAACTTCCAAGGATAAATCTTGCTGAATTGATCAAATTTATTTCAGAATAGCTTCTTGTTGTGTTGGTGTGAAATAGCTGATATGGGAAATATATTAAAGATCTTTTTGTGTTATAAAAGATAAACCTTTAGAAATAGACTTACAGCTCAATTGAGGCACAAGGAAAGTGTTTTGAGCCTCATATCTAAGTTATATCTTGATTTTTAAGGTTGTAAAGAATTGAAAATTATGCATTTCTTAAATTTAGGAAAAGATCCTAATATGGCTTAAAATCAGGTGCATCATTTAGGGGGGCAGGGGAGACAGCCCCCCCCCCCTAATGTTGAAAAAAATATATATTTTATGCCCCTTGACTGTCTGGATATGGACCTCTCTTGCCCCCATCCCAAATAAAAATGCTGGAGATTTGCCCTTGCTTAAAATAGGCCTACTGCAATAAAAAGAGAAATTACACTTTCAAACATTACAGACAATAAAGATGAGACTGGAAACTAAAATTGATATACAAAATTTTTGTCAAAGTTTAGATAGCCCTAAAATTAAGGAAAGGGTAGAGAAAGCAGTAAATATCCACCAAATCATATTATTGACTTACGCATAAAGTGAATATACCACTTGATGCCTTTTTTTATGCTGATTACAAATATAATAATCATTTCTATTGGAAATGAATTTCAGCCCCCCCCTTCCTATATATGCCAATTCAGGGTATATATTTCTACATAAGGGGGGGGGGGGGTGGTGGTAAAGTTTAAACTTACCTCCCATTTACATCAGAAACAAAATTTGCCCCCACCCCTCCCCCCTAATGTAGAAATATATACCCTGAATTGGCATATATAGGGGGGGGGGGGCTGAAATTCATTTCTGATAGAAATGATTATCATATTTGTAATCAGCATAAAAAAAGGCATTGAGTGGTATATTCACTTTATGTGTAAGTCAATAATATGATTTGGTAGATATTTACCAAGACAGCAGCTTTATAGCGCATTACCAGGTATATTTTAGGCCTTGGAAACTTTTCTGAATGTTTTGTTCACCTATCTTAGCTGCTTTCCAAGATAGCTAAAAGTCCCTCAACTAGAACTTTATGCCTACAGCAGATAAAAACCCTAAGGTACTGAGAGATATCTACATTTTGTTTCCTAGCCTTATTATTTTTCTTTGACCATCCATCAGTTTGAATAGCTAATAAAGAAATCATTGCTCAAAAACAAATTATTTATCCTAGTGCATTGCTTCATTAGGCTAATAGCCTCAGCTATATTTCAAATCCTATTTTGGGCAAAATTCAGTGAGCCTTATCAAAACGAATAGCCAGGACCATACTATAAGTATACACATTTAGATTAGCTCTAGGTATAGAACATTTTAAAATAGATTTATGTAGGTTGACTAGGATGATGGAATAAACTTTGAGGGCTTACCTGTCATACTGCCATGATTAGCTTGAGCCATTGCTGATACATGACACCAGGTTCTCTTCACAACCTCTCTATTGCAGTATAATGGCTCTGATTTTACATACAAATGCCTGTTTGAATGTACTAAATCAATGAACATTTCCCAGTAAGAAAATGATTTTCCATTCCATGCCATTTTTTAAATTTCTCTGATTATTCAATACAGATGAATAAGAAAATAGAAACGTGTTCTATTTTAGTCTTATTGTTTTCTCCGTGTTCGGTCACAAGCATGCAATTTATACACATCTCCCAGGGACTCCCCTACATTATTTTCAGTGTTATTTCCAAATACACCCAGAAAAATTTTTTACCAGCTCAACCTCATATATTAATCTCTCAACATCTGGCAAATTCAATATCTTAGAAGCTCCTATTAAAACATTTGAATTAGCTAAGGCTAAGCTGGGCAAAAATGGGCTTTTTCAACACACCCTATTTAAATACTCCTAACCACCGGCCTACCTTATTTTCAAAACACGTTCCGAAACCAAACTATTTACGTAATATTTATTTTATTACTTCAGAACATGTTCTTTTTTCTTCAATAAAAACTTTTTGCGAACCTGGTTTTTATATTGGAGTGCACATTTTTTTTTCCAACCCCTCTAGAATACGTCATTATCAATCAAATCTAATGGGACAACCTTTAACTTTAATGGGGTATCATATTAACATTTCTTCAGATTGTTTTCTCCGAGTACGGTCACTAACATACAATTTCTAAAGATCTCCCTGGGACTCCCGAGGTTTCAGCCTTATCTTTAAATCCACACCAGAGACAATGATAACCAGCTCACACCTTGTATATTAATCTCTCAACATCAGGCAAGTTCAGTAAGCTAGAAGGCTCCTGTGAAAAATTTTGAATTAGATAATCAGTGAGGTAACATGAACAATCATATTGAAAATTTTCTCTACGACTCGGATCCTATTTTTACATATACTCCAACCAACCAACACCATTGAAAAGGTTTTTGTTTTATTAATTTCAAACGAGTTTTTTCTCTTTATTTTACTCCTAAACCATACTTTTCACACTTGCCTACATTCTTACAATACCAAACTACACATAAGGCTTCATTTTATTAAGTCCAAACGAGTTTTTTCCTTATTTCGCTCTTAAACGATGTTTTTACTCTTTTCCGTACGCAACTATAGCAACATACTACCAAAAAGTCTTCTTTTTATTAATTTCAAACGAGTTTTTTTTTTCTTTACTTCGCTCCTATACCATAATTTTCACGCCAAATAAACTGAGTAGTTTGGTGTTACAGGAACGTAAGCAACTGCGAAAAGTATGGTTTAGAAGCAAAAAAAAGAAAAAAACTCATTTGAAATTAATAAAGCAAAGCCTTTTGAATAGTGTTGGTTGGTGTTGGGATATATGTAAAAATAGGATCCGAGTCGGAGAGAAAATTTTCAATAAGGTTGTGCATGCTGCCTCACTGACTTTCTCATTCAAAAATTTTCACAAGAGTGTTCTGACTTACTGAACTTGCCAGATGTTGAGAGATTAATATACAAGGTGTGGACTGGTAAACATTGTCTCTGGAGAGTATTTGGAAATAAAACTGAAAATAATGTAGGAGAGTCCCTGGAAGATGTTTAGAAATTGCATGTTCGTGACCTTACATGGAGAAAACAATCTTTGAAGAAATGGTAATTTAATACCCCCAATTAAAGTTAAAAGTTGTCCCAGTAGATTTGATTTATACGGACGTATTCTGGAGGGGGTTGGATAAAAAAGATCTGTACTCCAATGTAAAAACCAGGTTCACAAAGAGTTTTTATTAAAGAAAAAAGAACTTGTTCTGAAGTAACCACATAAATACTGCATAAATAGTTTGGTTCCGAAGTGTGTTTTGAAAATAAGGTAGGCCTCTGGTTCAGAATATCCTAGCTTAAAATTGGATGTGTTGAAGAAGCCCATTTTGACCAAGCTTAGCCTTAGCTAATTCAGATATTCTCATAAGAAGCTTCTGAGATACTGAATTTGCCAGATGTTGAGAGACTAGTATATGAGGTTTGAGCTGGTAAATATTGTCTCTGGGTGTTTTTGGAATTAAGACTGAAAATAATGTAGGGGAGTCCCTGTGAGATATTTACAAATTGCATGTTTGTGACCGTACGCGGAGAAAACATCTGTGAAGAAAGGATCATATGATATCCCCCCATTAAGGTTAAAAGTTGTCCTAGTAGATTTGATTCATTATGACATCCCGTAGTAAGGGTTAGAAAAAAGGAAGTGGGCCTGCTCCATAGGATTTGGGGCAAGGAAAGAAGGAATTTGAGCTGCTCCATTGTATTCGTGATCGAAAGGACCTACCAAAAAGGAATTGTAGGTTCTGCATAGGAAATGCGATCGGAAATTACCTTCCGTATTCTACTAAAAACTTTAGCGCGGAAAGCAAGGTATTGAGGAGGGGGAACCCCTTCATATACGTAATAATTTCTGTTCATTTTAAATCTTAGTGTTGCTCCTTACTTTTAGTTGGAAAAAAGCGTGTTTTTTTTATCATTTACAAGGGGGGCTGGGAGTTTTAATTGCAGAAAACGTGAAACGATAAGATTTCGCTACGAAAAGCATTATTTTTAGTAAAGTTAAGGGTAAGATTTTCGGCTGGAACTTCTGAAGGGAAAATTTCGATAACTGTTTTGCTGGCATAATGTACATGGGGAGTTCTTTAGATTGTGGGTTTTTAAATAACACTTCTTTGACAGGTGTAATATGAGTAGTCTTTACTAAATTTGGTTAAAATTCGAACAAAATGTAATTTATCTTCTTGCGGCCCAGTAAGGGGTCTCAAAATACAGATTTTTTCTTAGTGTAAGCATAAATAGCAGTTACCACTATTTCTGAATTAGCTTTGAACTAGAACGAAAGCATCTTTTCACTAGGTATTTTTTTTTAATATTCTTTCTACTTTTCATTTACAAAGAGGACTGGAAAAGGGACTTTTTGGGGCTGTAAACCTCCAAATAAGGTTTTCTGACCATGGCGCTTTTCACGATGCCCTAGTTATGGTTTCTAGCCTTTCAACTCTAGACTTGGAACCCAAAAGTGTCATTTTCGACATGTTATGGCAATTTACTTTGATGTTATGAAGACGAATTTACAAAAAAAACAACGCAGATAAAATCAAGAGGTTTAAAATGAACCATTAAACATCTCTCTAACATTTTATGGTAGCCTGCTAACTCTGGCAAAAAAAAAGGCACGTCACTGCCAGCCAAGCAAAATACGATTTTATGTTTTTTCATGACAAGGGGCTCAAGACGTCCAGTTTTTTTTTTTTTTTTTTTTACCAAAGTGACAATGTTCGTGAACTCTTCATATCGATCGACCGCCATCTTTGAGGGTTTTCAAACTCATTTCAAAAATTGCCGAAATTGGTTTCTGCAATAAACTTTTACGATTAAAATCACAATAGCAGTTACCAATTCTGAACCATCTTTAAATAACGAGGCATTTTTAAATTTTCGGTTGCTATGGGCTGTCGTTTGCTCCTTAGTAAGTTACACCTGTTGGTGCAACCATCTTAACTACTTTTGAAGTTCAAAATTTAAAGTTAAAAATTTTGAAACAAGTGTAGAGCCTTTTGAAGTAACTTAAACGCTCAAGTTGACTGATTCTTTCTTTTTCAAAATACTCATAAAAAAAAGAGTTTTTTGCCAACATGAAAATCAATAGTTTGTTTTATTTGAACTGCGCCAAAAAGCAACATCGCTCCACTCCAACATGTTCAAAATAGAGCAGTGCGTGCAGTAACCTCTGGCAACACGAAAGCTAAAACCCCACAGCTGAACTGGGAACGTTTGGACGTGTCGTCCATTTCGGTTTTCTATAAGTGCTTGTATAACCCTCCATCGGAGGAGCTGTCGATGCTCATTTCTGATAAAACAAAGTCCTTGCGATCAATTCACCTAAGTACAGCTCGTCAGGACTACCTTGAGCAGGGTACTCCCCGCCAAGAATATCTGAAAACGAGTTTCGCCCGGCGATTCGTTGCCACATGGAATAGATTGCCGGCAGAGGTATACGGGGCTAAATAAAAGCCTTGGAAATGCAAACAACGGCGAAAAACAACTTTTAAGGTATAACTACTTCAAAAATTCAACACTGTTAAACTTTATTTATAAAATTCCAATGGAGTACCAAATAATTGCAACACCAGTTCTTGAGCCCCTGTCATTAAGGACATGGAATTTCAAGTATCTTCATGATTTCCTGATAGACCCCGACGCCGTGCCGATTTAACAGTGGCATGCCACTGATGAATAACGCGCTGGCTAGGAGAAAAATGTCGGCGGCGCGTTCGTGCGCAGCTGGTAAGTCTACATTTAGCCTAGCGTTTTTGCAATGATTTATTGACTTTATTGTGCTAAGTTAGCTAGCGTACTAAATAACTTTGTAAAAGTCTTTTGGTATTGATTTCTTACCAAAAATGCGTATAAGAGCTTATAGACAAAATAGACAGTGGTGTATTTAAGGGGGGATGGGGGCCTCCCCCCCATATTCAGGAGACTTTCTTAAAGAGCATATTCTCTCACTTGTGGTATTCCTTTTGATTTATTGCAGCATAGTTTGATAATTTATTTGAAGTAGCTCACAGCAATAAAAATCTTCCCCTTTATAGATCTTATTTTACTTTTATGTATCTATCAAGATCATTCACTTTTAAGATCTATCTCACGTCATGAGCTACAATTTGGAATTTCCTCAGTCATTCCAACCCTGTGCTCTAGTTTCTTCTTCTTCTTCTATTTCACAGCAGGCGGGCTTTTCAGTTGATACTATTTAGCCCTTTTCGTTTTGCTTCACTCTGTGGGCTACAGAGCTACTGGCTTGGTTGTCTCTTATTTATTAGATATTCTCAAATATCTTTCAGTAGATCTTTCGACTCAAGGAGTTCAAATATAAGATGATAGATATCGATTTCTGTGCTCTGTGTGCAGGAATAGTCGGCTAGGCTCTTGACTGATAGTGAGATTTTGTGGTGTTTGAAGCACTTTAACAGTTTACAATGCAAGGTATGCTGTGCAGACGTCAGCATATTAAATTCAAATAGGCAGTGGTCAATTGTTTCATTATTCATAATACAATACCTGCAAAGAGGGGACAGGGGAACTTAACCACTTGAATTAGGAAACTGATACGAGAATGCAAGAAAGTTTAGCCCATTTGTTCCAGAACGAATTCTGTGATAAATTTTACAAAAGTACTAATTGGGAAAGGGGGAAAGAATAGGATTTTTCTTATTAAACATAATATCTGATAGTCTCCATCGGTAAATATCTCTAATGGGGATTGGTCTCCCACTTGGCTGGTCAATATTTATAGAATTTTTTGCTATTTCGTCATCCTGATGATTACCACTTATACCAGAGTGGCTAGGATTATACTGAAGATAAGTTCTTATGCCACTTGAACCAAGATTATCTATAATACTAAGACAATGATAAGTGTCAATATCCAGCTTATACTGAGGAGCTGAAGACAGCAACTCAAGGCTTGATAAAGAGTCAAAATAAAATATAATATGATTTGAATTAGCAATCAAGGGTTTATTTTCCATAAGGTGTTCTAATGCCATGATTTTGGCATTTAACTCTGCAGACATTATAGATACATTATTATACAATCTCTCACCCATCGCAATTTTCAGGTGAGGAAGGAAGGCACCACTTGCTACCTTCTCATTCATTTTGAACCCATCAACAAATATTTGGAAATGGTTTTTATAAGTAATTGTATTAAGTCCAGCAATTTTTTTCTGGACAAAAGCAATCGGGGTTAAATCTTTAGTCGACTTTGAGAAATCAGTATTTATTATGGGGATTAACCAATTCCATGGAGGGGATTGGGGGAAAGTAGGTGCAATAGAATTTGCGGGTACAGGGAACTTCTTCTGAATATTGGCATACTCATCTGCAATGCTTCTATACATGGCTAGATTTCTTAACCAATTATGTAGGGTGTGTGAGCTATTTGATTCAATTTTTGTAAGATGTTTTATCAAGAGAAAGCTACGTCTCTCCCTTATTGTTGTTAATCCACTCTCCATAAGCAGAAACTTGGTGCTTGTGGGTTTCCTAAGACCAAACATGAGACGTATTATATCGTTTCGTATTGTTTCAATTTGTTGCATCTGGGTCTTTGCACATGCACCATAGACGATGAGCCCATAGTCAATATGGGGTCTTATATGTGATTTATAAAACTGGAGTAAGGTTTTCTCCTTACCACCCCAGGGTGTAGAAAGAAGTCTTTTTAATATAATTGTTTTTCTATAGCATTTTTTTATTGTATTTGAAATGTGGAGGTGGAAATTAAGTTTTTGGTCAAGCATCAGACCTAGGTAATTAATATGATTATCTTCTGGAATAGTTGTTCCATTTAGAGTTATTCTTGCATTAACATGATTTCGCTTTTGGTGAAATTGGATTATTTTTGACTTGGTAGGTGCAATGGGTAAATCTGAATGTTGAGAGAATTTTTCAAATAAGAAAAGCAACTTTTGCAGCTTTGACTGTGCAATCTCAAAGGTGTTGCAAGATGACCATAGTACCAGATCATCGGCATATTGTAGATTCGTGTGGGGGAGATTCATGTCCCAGAGATACAGGGCAAAAAAAAAGGCAACTGAGGACTGCACCCTGAGGAAGGCCTTTGGTTATTGTCTTTTGGGGTGAAGAGGCTCAACCTACACAAACAATGCAACTTCGCAATTCTATGAAAGATTTTATAAAAGATAGTAGCTTGGGGGGTAGTCCAAAGTTTACAAGTTTAATTAAAAGGATTTGGTGCTTCACATTGTCATATGCCCCTTCAAAATCTAGGAAAACTGCAACTAGGACATTATTTTTTGAGAATGATTCATTTATTGCATTTGTTAACAATATGAAAGCATCTGTTGAGGAATGGTGTTTCCTGAAGCCAGTTTGAGTGTGAGGGATCATATTATTTTTTCAACAAACCAGAGAAGTCGGTAATAGATCCTTTTCTCCATTATTTTCCCCCTCACAGGAGTAATCATTATAAACCTATAGGACTCAGGGTTAATTTTGGGTTTATTTTTCTTTAGGATTGGTAAGAGGGACGAACATTTCCTGATATTGGGGAACATAGATGAATCCCAAGCGTGATTATAACAATTTAGAAGTTTCTGTTTGTATGAAGGGGTGAGATTCTTTATCCATGTAGGATGTATATTGTCATAGCTGCCGCTAGTCTTGGACCTAATATGATGTATTGCATTGTTCATTTCCTGGATTGAAAATGGGCTGTTTATATACTCGGATCCTGGGAGAGGTTGGTTACTTGGGTTCATAGGAATTGTGGGTATTTTGCTACAATTGTTTGATGTTAGCTTATTAACAAAAAGAGTGTTAAATAGCTTAGCTTTTTCATTATCATTGTCATAATGGGTATTATTATGTATAAGCTCATACAGGAGTGGGTTGGGGGAAGTTTTTTTCCCACAGATGTGGCTTATGACTTTGTGTATAATTGGCTCATGTGTTTCTCTGGAGAGATTATTTGCAAAATTATTCCAGTAGTTATATTTAACATTTATTATGGTCCTTTTTAGATTAGATTCTGCTTGTAATTTTTTTAAATATGTAGTAGGTGATGGTTTTTCTAAGAATGTTGTCCTAGCTGCCTTTTTTGTTCTCCATTTATTTTGGCGCTCATTTGTCCACCATGCTTTGGGAATATGTTTAGGGAAGGTTTTCCTGGTTGTTGTCCTGGGGATAGCATGATTAGCTGTATTTATTAGTAAAGATGCGAAAACTTCAGCATGTGTGTCAGCTGTTGCGTTTGAAATGCATGAATTTTGGATGAAACTTGTAATTTCATCATTTAGCTTATTTTGAAACATAGGGCAATTTGCTTTAGTGTTGATATATTTGGAGGTATGTGATAGATTTTCAGCAGGTTTGTTTAGGAAGCAAAATATGGCAAAGTGGTCAGTACATAGACTATTAATTTTATTTATATAAATTTTATTCAAAATATTTAAAGACACAATTTGTAGGTCAATTGTAGAGAAATTGCCACTTTTGGGGTTGAAATATATATTCAGGTTTAGAAGGGGAGCAACAGCTAATTCATTATTATTTGAAGTCATATGCTCAATAAATTTACCAGCTTTATTTGCTGGTTTATTCCCCCACAAAAGGCTGTGGGCATTAAAGTCTCCACAAATAATAATATTTTTCAACATTATTTATATAGCTGAAGAAATCCATGGCATCTGTAGTTTGGCCATTAGGGTTATAAAAGCTTATTATGTAAGTTTTTGTATTATTCAGCCAAACACTGATACCAATTGCATCAACATCATTTTCAAAATCTGGAAAGTTGATGGCACAGAATTTTATATTATTATTAACTATTAAAGCTATTCCACCTCCTTTTCTCTCTGATGATCTATCCTTTCTCAGGATAGTGTATCCCAGAGACTTAATTTGTTGATTTTGGGTTAAATGAGTTTCCTGGAGGCAAGCAATATTGATGGAATTATTATTCATAAAAGATATTAGTTCATTTAATTTATTTTCTGTAAGTTATCTTACATTCCACTGGAGTATTGATATGTGTTGTGTTGTTTTATTTTTCATATGACTGTGTATCAATGTTCAGCTTTGTTAATAGTAGAGCAAGATCTTTTTTTGCTTGAATGAGCGTATGATTAGGGATGTAGATTTTTGCCAATTCAGCAATGATTTTTGTTTTCTGTTGTTGTTGTATAGTCATGGCCTGAACTGCATTGCAGTTTAGAATGAATAAACATATATTTGGGGTTTGCATGTTTGGCTGTGCATCCAGTTTGTCAGTTAGGGGATTAATTCCTGGTAGTGTTTCTGGTTTGTTTCTTGTTGGAAGGGGGTGCCAGGGTGACCTCATATCACTAGGCAAGGAGGCTTGTTGGCTTGGTGATTCTTTCTGATAGAGATGCGAGCTGTAAGGGCTTAAAGGATTGTGTTTTGTAAGGAGTACTTGATGCATTGAGAGTGTTTGACTTGGGAGTTTTATTTGATTTCAATATAGGTTTTATTTGGTTTGATTCGGCAGCATTTGCTTCCATAGCTGCAAAAGGGTATGGAATGACCTTCTCTGTTGCTATTTGGAGTGTTAGTGTTCTTTTCTTATATGCAGGGCATTGTGATTAATTGGTGGATTCATGTGGGCCTTTACAATTGATACATGTAGGCTGAGTGTTGTTCCAAGTTGTCAACTCTTTAGGATGGGAGCCTTTACAATTACTACAGGCTAGGAGAATTTCATTGCATTTATTTGTTGTGTGTCCCAGTTTCAACCACTTCTGACACTGGATATGCTTTGGCTTGTATTCCTTGTGCAGTTTGATTTGCCCAAATAGGAATAACTTTTCTGGGATATTAATTTTTTCCTTCAGTGTCAATAGGAAAGATCTACTTGTTTTTAATCCATTAGAGTTGGGTTTACCCAGTTGAGTGACATCTTCAAAAGGGATTGTGTTACCAGCCCTATCTGAAAGCCCTTCTTTTAACTCCTGAATTGGTATTTCTAGGGGAACATTATATACTACTATTTTTGTTGGGGATTGTTTTGGGTTCCATTTAGATGAGTTAATTGGGGTATTCAGAAGAGATTTTAGATTAAGTATTATATCAGCTGATTTCTGATCTTGGACAGCTATTAGCAAAGGTCCATCACAGTGAATGCTAAGAGAAAACATTGATTTGAATATTTTGAAAATTGAAACCCTTATTGTAGTAATCTTTGTTATTTCAAAGGGGGTATTTGGATAAATTTTGAGGTAAATTGCTAAGTTTTGGGAAGGATAATCTTAGAAAGGAGGAGGGGAAATACTTTTGATCGGGGATGTTTTTTTCCTATTTTTGGAGCTCCTAGAAAGGACCTCTTGAAAGCCATTATCATCTATAGTGACATTTGCTCCAACACTGATCATTGTCCTATTCTCAGAATTTGAGCTTTCATGTGAGCTTTGTGATAGGGAGCTTGACCAGGCAGGATGGGGCAAAAATGGATCAATTTCATTAGTATTTGGGGTGGGATCCGGAGGGACCTTTTTTTTAGGGGGAGTTCTTTGCATTGCCTTTTTGAATAAGCTTTAAGCTAAAAAGGAAAGGATAATAGTATAATACCAGACCGTCTGCACTCTACAGTAGGGAAAACTTCCAGAAAAGAAACACCACAGTATGACCCTGAGGAGGATTTTGAGCACGAGGGGCTCAGTACAGCTACTGATTAATCGACACAATAATTCAAAAGAAACTTATTTTAAAAATTTCTTAAAGTGTTGCTAATGAATCAAACAAATCTATCGAATATTTTTTGTTTCAACGTATTCACAAGTTTTCAACGTATTCCATTGCAAAATATTCTTCTTCTTTTTTTTTATTTTAGTCTTGGATTAATGATTATCAGTTTCCGTCTTCCAAGTGATTCAGTATGCCGTAAATCGGGAAAATATTTTCAATTTAGAAGATTACGAAGTGTTCTTTTCCGTAAAAATTTTCTCCTTTCATTAAACGACCTCACAAGGTCATGCATTAACATAATATTTGAACTGATTGGATCTATAATAGCATTGAAAAAGCCGCAACAGCTTTGATTGTTTTAGAATTTTGTACACTGAAATGTGGGGGCATAATACCTTAAATCGTATTTTTGTTTTAAACATATATGAAAAATTCCCCTCCGATCAACGATTCTTATTTAAGAATGTTTCAAAGAAGCCGTGATTTCAGAGTATATTCTTGAACTTTAGCAACCAAGGTCATATTCTGCTTGTTTTATTGTATTGCTAATGTTCAACTTTGGTGAAAAAAGATGAAAAACAAAATAGGCAAAATTAATGCAAAAGCAGTAAACCTACCAACTTGGTAAGCGAATAACACATTTTAGGTCAGAAACAGATTTTATTTTCTTCGTTTAAATTAGGCCGATTCGGTGAAACTACAAAAATAAAAAGTTAACGAATTTTGCATTTTACCATATCTGTTTTAGAAAATTGACTTGGATTCTAAAAAGAAGAGAAGAATAAGATTACAATCTTGCGCAAAAATCAACCAAATCCTCAACTTTTTTAAAATTTACGGAATGATTTTAGATTTTGATTCGGCTTTAAGTATATGTAATAGCTATACATATTTCTTCGAGGCTTCATTTGCAGAATTTATAAATTTTACTACTGAATTTTGGACCTTGTCTGCCGGGTTTTGGAATTGGTATCGAAATCGGGTTAAAATTTTAGACTCTCTAAAATTCTGTTGTAACTACTGTTTTTTTTCGGATTCAGTAAAATTTTGGACTTCTGGTGCAAATTTTAATGCATCTTAAAAAGTTTGGGTACTCTACCTTTCTTCGCTCTGACGCCCCTGATTACTAGAATGAATATAGAAAGCAGTATCTAATTGCTTTTATATACATTGCGGCTTCCATTGTTCTAATGTTGTCTGAGTCGAGGCCTCTAAACTGGGTCTAATTAAAATACTAAAATGTATTATCAAGACGTTGTTGTTTGTTGTTTTTATTCCCCTAGAAGAACTTAGTCTTTAGTTTCTTCTGTGTTCTGCTGTACACGAAGAACAAAAGCTGCTTCACTATTAATTGTGACACACACTTGGTTGAAAGATATAATACTGTGATTACTGGGTTTCATTCAGTACACTCAACAGATTTCATAAAAAAAAACGGACATGAAGGGAAACGAACGCTACCGTTTATTGTGTAATAATAAATTAGAAAGTCAGAAATAAGACTTTATCCTTCGGTCTTTTGAGTGTTGTTGCTTGTCGCATTTTCCTTGTCGGAGTTCCATAGGACTTTAATAGACTCGACTGTTCATTCAGATCTGAACGAAACGTCATTCAGGGTGTTTTAAATAGATTTGAAATTCCTTCCTAAAGGGTTGGGCACACGTAGCTGATTTTGGGAACCGATTTCAGTATCAGTGGACAAACGATAGCGGTAAGAAAAATTGGCTGAAAGAAAAAATTATAGCGCGAGATTTTCAAAACAAAAAATCATGGACACAAATAGTCAACTGGAGTTTATTAATAGTTGCATGATTGATCTCAGTTTAATTCTCAGTTTAGTTCTTTCAGTAGCGGGTTTGAGTAACTGAGATTGATCTCAGTTTAGTTCTTTCAGCAGTTCAGTAGCGGGTTCTTTCACCACAGACACCTCTGGCTCACTGTTTATTTGTATCCCTATTTTTTTGTGATGATCATGATGAAAATCGGCGGCTGAAAACTAGAAAATTTTTCAAGCTCAAATCGACGCTGATTTCTTTGAAAATCGGCTCTGATTTGGAAATCAGTTCCCGAAATCTGCTACGTGTGCCCTGCCCTTAAAAAGAAAAATCGGTGCAGCTGGCGGCGCGCCGCCGTTTTCTCTAAAAATCAGCTATTGGCCACCATAAAGAAAACCGGGTTGGTGTCGTGGTCAAACCCATGGAACTTTCCTGTGGCTTCCTATTGGACTACAAACTCCAGTTTGAAAGCCGATCATGGAGACATTACTTTATTTAGTTTTTCTTGAACCGTATTGTCTCGAAAATAGTCATTTTTTGTGAAGATGGGTTTTGAGAACGTTCTTTTAAGGATTTCAATTTCCACTTAAGCAATATATTTAATGATGATGTGGCATGACTTTTTTTGTTTTTGATGATTCAATTTCGTTTGGGTCTAACAGTAATATAGAAGCCGTTCCTTACCTTTTAAGAATATCCATATAATACTAAAATAAAGTGAGTTGGGTTCTTTAATACATCTTTGGTAAGGTTATAACATCAGGCTGCAATCAGATAGGAAAAAGAAAAAAAAATACAAGTAGGCCTATCCTTAATTCTCATTAGCCTGTTTTCTTAGAATTTTTTTTTAAACTTTTGGTTACTATGGGCTGTTTTAAGCCCTTCTAGCTCCTTAAGGGCTCAAAATCTTATTTTCTCCAGAAGAAGTTAGGCTATTGAATTAAAAAAGCATAAAAAGGGCATCAAGTGATATATTCATTTTTATCCTATCTAAAATATGTTGTAAACTGCAAATAAACCCTGCTGGCTGCACACACCCCACCATGAACATTTTTCTGGCCTGAGGGATTCCTCACAATGTTATAGATTTAATGGCTAAAGTAGGCTAGTGAAAATCAATGCAAACTATTAAAAATAATTACTGAGTATAAACAAAACTTAAGGAATTTTGTTGAGCCTCTAAGCTTATCTAAATCTTGGTTTTAAAGGATTTTGAAAAATACATCTTGAATTTGAAAATAATCTCAATAGCTCAAGGCTGTACCCAAGTTTTTGGTTTGGAGGTTTTTTTTCAATTTTTTTTTTCTTTGGGTGGGGTGGGGGTACATAAAAACCTCAAAAAATGCATAGAAAATTTGTTTAAATCCATTTTTGTTATGTTTTTACAAGTAAGACATTTTTTTTTGGGGGGGGGGGAGGGGAGGGTTTAAACCCCATAACCCTCCTCTGGGTACAGCCTTGCAATAGCTTATGGCTGCAAATCTCACTGAGGATAGAATTATGTTTTCAGAACATAGGGTCAAAATTGTCAAATGGAAGTAAGAGAATCAAACCAAAACTAGGGATAAATATGTACCTTTCCAATGATAAGACCAATGTAGAACCTATCTTCTATGCAGTTTTCTAAGCCCTTGAAACTATTTCCTAACATAGCAAAAAGTTTGTCATCTAGAATTTTACTCTGGTTGACTTATAGTAGGCTGTAATAATAAGTTAAAATTCTAGATGATCAAGTTTTTGTGATCTTGACAATTAGCTGAGTTAGGATGGTTAAACTTTCAAGAGTAAACTCAGAACCAAAATTAAACCCAAGGAAGACATTTTCAAGCTCTTTGATATATTTTCCCCTGTTTCTAAGTTTTTAAAAATTATGTAATGCCCATGTTCACTTAGAAAAAAAGCATGTTTTTATTGATTTGGGTTTGACTCTACATTTCTTTACTTCTAGATATTGAAAAAAGGCCTAATGATTTGAGTTAGATTTTAAACATAATGAATTCTTTTTCAGATTTATTAAACTTTTTTTCAAATTATTTTCTACCTTTTAAATCAGCATTTAGGAAAGTTATAAGGTTCAAAACATTTTATAGACCTAATTTAGAGCTTCATCATACATTCTTGGAAAGTCAGAATTTGTGGAATGCTTATCTCACAAAAATAATTTTTCAATTTGAGAAACCTGGAACAAAAAGTTGTTAGTGTTTTTGGTTATATTGCAAATCTCTTTTGTAATGAAATTGATATGACACAAAGCACACCCAAACATAATAATTACCCACCTGCAGTACAACTTACAATGTTAAAATACATAAGTTGAGTTCAATCTGCAAAAGCTATGTGAGAGAGTAAAGAGACATATATTAAGCTAGTAAAATGAGTATTTTTATACTTTATTTACACATCTTATCATTTCGTTTTTAGTCTAATTATTTCTTTAGTATGTGCAGTAAGGATCATATTATTACATTATATTTTGCTCACTTTAAATTACAGCTAGGTGCAATCTAAGGATTTCTCCTTGTAGAGTTTCAGAATGATGACTAAATACCAGGTGCTGCTCCATCTTTGATAGCATCCCAATTGAATTTACACTCTTTGGAGGACCACTCAGCCTCTAGCCTTTGTTTAAAAACATCAATGGATTCAGTAGTAACAGTTTCATTAGATAATTTGTTCCAATTGTTGACAATACATGTTGAGAAGAATTGAGTACAGACTCTAGATGTTGTAGACTGCTTGACAAGTTTCAGTTGATGACCTCTAGTTCTTGAATTGGTGTTAACAATAGGGAATAATGCTGGGAGAATATTAGCCCTCAATAACTTAAAGGCTAAAGTGGCATCCCCTCTTTTTCTCCTGTATACAAGTGTAGGGAGATTCAACTTTGATAGTCTTACAGGATAGGAAACCTCTGGTGCTCCAGATATCACTTTAGTGGCATGTCTCTGTTTTTTTTTAAAATATGGAGAGGCAAGTGACATTCCAACTTCAAGCTTAGGATGCACAAGTCCCTTATAAAGAAGACTGGTGACTTTAGAGGAACGAGTGGAGATTGTACACTTAATCAAACCCAAGGTTAAACTAGCCCCAGCAGCAGATCTCTTAGCATGTGTGCTGAATTTTAATTCATTGTCAATAGTGACACCAAGATCTTGCTCATTATTAACAGAGGAGAGAGGGTGGCCTAAGAAAAAATAAGAGTGGCATGGATTCTGTTTGCCAAAGTGAATGATATGGCACTTGGCAACATTAAATTCAAGAAGCCAGGCCTCAGCCCAGTGACCCAGAAGATGAAGATTATTTTGTAGCAGGGCATGATCTTCACTGGACAAAGCTGGTCCAAGAAGCTTCAGGTCATCTGCATAAAGAGTTGAATTACTACTGATAATGGAAGGAGCATCATTGATGAAAATAATAAATAATGTAGGACCCAAGACACTTCCCTGAGGAACTCCACTCAGAACACACGTTGAGGAAGAAAGAATACAATCTCCAGAGTCATCAAACAAATGAACACATCACCAAGTTGCTTGATATTGGGGTTCCTGCTGACCTGATTCTGCTTGGCTTTTCTAAATCTTTTGACAAAGTTTGTCACAATCAACTTGCAATTAAATTGCACGCAGTTAAGTTTGAAGAGAAATCCCTGCTTTGGATCCTTGATTTTCTTTACTTTGCGAAACCAATGGAACTGTTGTTAGGGTAATTATTTTAGTTGGACCTTGATACTTCATAAATTCGTTTAATTTCTGGCACAAGTTTTTAAAAACATGAATTTTAGAAAAGCCACATAACAATCATTAACTGAGGGTAATATTTATTCTTTTCCTTAGTTTATAAAAACAGCCTGGTTTCTTCCACATAATAAAAAAAAAATTGGTGAGTTACTGCAATTAAACCAGAAAATATTATCATGCAACAGTAAATCTGTCAGTAAGCCACTAGCAACATTAGTCACTATTGAAACAATTTTACTCATATCAATGGCTTTCTCAGGAACGGATTTTTTAACAGTCATAAAATATCTACACTATCAGCATTTGCTGGTAATGGTGCTAACCTAATTAATTCTTCTCTAATGTCATTGGTTGTGGAATATTGAGCAAAAACTGCTTAACCAGAAGATTTACTTACATCAGTACTTTTGTATAGAGATGGCAAAATAAAAGGAAAGGACTTCATGTCTTCTTTTTCATTCTTTTATGTATTGTGCTAGTATATGGATTTGGTCCATTACTGTGTTTCTAGGCCAAAGGATGTTTTTGCTTGTTGAATTAATTTATTTTTGTTTTCAAAATGTGAAGGGATATATACTAACCAAGCTTCTTGAGAAAGATCTTCCTCATTAAAAGGTTTACTTACCAAGAAGGGCAGTGAAATTTAAAGCTATGGATTTTGCAAGCTTTTGTTGTATAATCCTTACTATCATATTTAATCATAGATGTTGATTATCCTCTGCTAAAATCAAGCATTTGCACAAAGTTCTCTTTAATCTTGCCATGGTGAGTATTGGGGTGAAGTCAGAATTTTTCAAGCTGATATGCTTCCTGAGATGCAATCTAATAACCATATTTCCCTGGTTTTTCTCAGCTAGAACCTAATGTGTACATAGGCTACTAGAATAAAAAAAACCCAGTATCTACATTCAGCAGAAAATGTTTTGGCAAAGACATGAAGAACGCAGAATTGAAAACTTATTGGCAGAATTTTGTATGTTAATTTATTCCTCCCATTTCAAAAATGAAAAAAAAAAACATTTTGCATTTTATTTCAAAAGCTGATTAATACAGATACATGATTTTAAGGGTATAGTTACATTCCTCTTTATCACTTGCTCCAAGTCACTTTTTTGAAAATTAGATTTGGACTTGGATTATAATGCTGTTTTACAGATGATATTCTACATACCATTGTTTCACACCATAGAACACACACTACTTTATTACCTTAATTGATCATGCCAAAATTTTCAGTCCATCAAAATTGAAAGTCTCTTTAATGTTTCTTTTGCACCTTTTTTTTGCAAACTAGCTATGTGAAAGGATACAGTTTCTAATTTAGAAAAACTGTTGAGAATTTGAATAAATACAATTACATACACACAAAGACTAAACAGACAAGGTGAAGCATGACCAATCAAGTTTGGACACGGCAATTCTGGTCTGATATCAAACTATGTCATTTGCACAATTATTTTAAAATTGATACAAAATGTTTATCCCATTTTTAATGACCCTTGTTATCTAAATATGTGACATATAAAAAATGTTTGTTTTTTATCAAACACACTGATTTTTCAAATCAATGTATGCTGCCATTGTTACATATGACATTACTTTGCCATCCTTGTTCTGTAGCATTGTCTCAAGCTTTTTAGTGTTGTTATCTGCAAAATAGCCTTGTGTCCACCTTTTTTGCTAGTAGTGTTTCCTAAGTGAGCAAAGCTGTTTGTTTGGTCCATTTTCTTCATCCTCATTTTTAGCTTATTCCAAATTTTTGTGACATGGTCTTTTTGACATTAATTTTATGCCTATTCTGAACTACCAGAGCCTCTTAAGAAACTCAATCTTCTGACTTACCATTTGATATTATGCTCTTCTGTAGGCTTTGCTGTATTCTTTAGTACATAATATATATAAACAGGGGTACTGTAGACCTTCTCTATCTGCTAAATCAAATGTCTGCCCATAATCTATGAAGCTCAGGATGTAAGCTGGTCTGATAGTTTAGATATTCCCAATAATTAATCTGCGTGTGTAGATGCATTTTCTTAAAAATGATAAAAAAAATGTCTGTTGCAAACTGTTGATCAGTGTAGCATGTTGCTGCATTCACTGAAAAAAGAAAAGAGAAAAACCTTCTTAGTTTTGACTAGATGTTGATGAGGGGTTGTTAATTTCGGAACACCAAATATTACACCTATGGAACCCTCTGGATCAGATTTGGGGACTTGATGCTCAGAATCCAGTATCCTGGTTATGGAGTCGCATAGTCCTGCAGGCCATCTTTTAGAGTCCCAAGTGTGTACATTTTGTGTCCCAAAGTAGGTTTATTATGTAGATTGACTAATTTACAGTGTGTGCATGTTACAACTCATCCTAAAGAACTTGTTTCAGTAAAAGTTCAAACCTAAAACTTGAGGAAAGAAAATGAGCTGTTGAAAAACATTACAAATTACATTAAAAGGGGGATTTAAGGGTGTTTAAAATAGTTGAATATTATATTCATTGGGTTTCTTAAAGTGTTGGGTTTCATTGTGTTTACTCATTTGGCTGAGGACTGTTCTGCCTGTCGCTCACCTGCTACCTGAATTACCTATTGCATGCACCTTTGGAATTAATTGTAGGCAGCTAGGAAACAATACAGCACCATATTGAGCTTTGTTTATTGTATTTATACCTGGTAGTGGTAATTAAAAAGAAGAAGAAAGAAACGCTATACGTGGAATTAGAAAAAGATGGAATTAGACAGATTCCAGACCATCATATTATGAAAAACAAAAAGAAGAAGCACCCATTAGAAAAAGATCATTAACATGCAGTTGAAACTGCTAAACATTTCCTAAATATTGACCAGCCAAGTCAGAGACTCATCCCCCTAGAAGGTATTTTTTTATGGGGATTATCAGAGACTCATTTAGCAAATAATAAACCATATTTATTACCTTTTCCTGCCAAATTCCTCTCTTAAATTTACCATAGAATCCATGCAGGATCAAATAGCCTCAACCTGCAGGCTTTTACTTTCAAATCCCTAATTCAGCTGACCTCCCCTCCTCATCCCTGTGTTGTAGATCCTACAATACAAAGAACCAGACGGTTTGATCATTACCTATTTCAATTTCAGTGTTTCAATTTCATTGTTGACATCCACAAAAAAACCGGTTTTTCTACTCAAGAAGTCCTAATTTAAAGACTTTTGGTTTGAAAAGGGTTTCAATATGTAGGAAAAACATCTAGGAATCTAATTGTTCAATCAGACGTTTGAAGTTTTATCTGAAAAGGGTAAAAAACTCCGATTTTCCGAAATTAGAGCATTTTCACCAACATTCCACACAGCAAAAAAGTTACCCATATTCACGCAAGTCGGAACCCAATTCGACATGTGTCGGAATACTTGGGGAATACCTCTGGGTGGAACCTGGTGTATTCGACACGTGTCTAAATACTTGGGGAATACCTGTGGGTGGAACCTGGTGTATTCGACATGTATATTCTTGTTTCTTTGTTTTTCTTCAACTTCATTTAATGTATAAAAGTATAAAACACTATTCAAAAAGTATAAGTAATAAAACTAAGAAAATTGTTTCAAGTATGTAGTATTTAATATAACAAAATTGGTTAATCATAAGGAGTGTGAAAGTGTGACCTAGATCACACATAAATCTTCTTTTTTCTAAGTGTTGCATATATGCCACAGGAATAGCATCTCCAAGCACTATCGGGAATGGCCCACTTCTTGTCGGTTTTAATGGCCCAGCAAAGATTTGCTCATTGTTGACAGTGTAAATGTCATCAACATTTGGCCATTTCAAAGTGTGATCTGCGATTCTAATCCACTTGAAAAATTTTAGTTTGGACTGTCCTTTGTCAGGAAAGTCTAGAATCCTACTGACAAAATATGGCACCTTGCTTTTTTTGTCACTAAAGAAAACGGCATAGTATTTGTCAAGCTACTGTTCTACTTCTGACCCAAATTTGAGATTTTTTTTTCAGTCTCATTGATAAGTGCTAAGGAAAGGGAAAAATGACTTCCATTTGAACCTGTGCAATTTTTGGCAATAGCGGGCACCCATATATTTGACAGCTATATTTTCGTCAATGGACCCTGGAATTTCGACACCAATTATTTCTCATTTGTTTTACTTGTTCAGTGAAGTTTCAACAGAGTCACATATATATTGACAGGGCCTGTTGCTGTCTGTCGAAAATTTCGACAAGGTTACTACAAGGTATACGCAAAAGAAATAAATCAATTTATAGAAGCCATTATCTACACTTGAATTTGACTTAAGGAACATTTTTAGTGCACCTGGTATTCCACTACATTAAACAAGAATTTTCGACACTTGTAACCTAGTTTTGACAATGTAATATTTGTTGCCATTTTAATTTAATTCTATCAAGAAAAAGCTAATGTGACTAGAATTCAGATAAAATCAGATGTATCTTGATGCATTGGTGTTAATCCCAACTTTTTTTTGCAATAAATAACTAAGTAACAGCAATTTGAACATTGCATACCTGAAAAATTGTTGGGAGCTCCTTTCTTGTTGAAAACAGGAAACTGACTGAATTAAATATTCTTTTCTTATCTGGGTCTACTGGATATTGTGTCAACGTTTCCTATCGTTGAAACACAAAAACGGCATCAAGAGATGCCGCTCCAAGTCACGGCTAAGCAGAGTTATTCCGTTTGAAGGAAAATTACAACAGGGGTTCCAAAATTGCACCATCGAATCATTGGTACCTTTGCTCCATGCAATGCTCTTTTTCAAATAATTTTCTAAAGTGCCTCAAATACAATAAGCTACCACTCTCAGCTAAAACACTGGTTGACCACACCCTCACAAAGAGTTTTAAATTTGAAATTACACTAGGATAATTCAGCGCCTTGAATCCAAGGAGCTATTACATGAAATATAAATTGCAGTAAGCTGTAAAATACTCAAACTCGACATTAAAACAGAGAAAAAAAAAGGATCGAAGAGTTAATAGTTCAAACCAAAGAAGAAATAATACAAACTTAAGGCTCTCTTTTACTCTCACAAACTTTACAAGGAATCCTGGTCACATGTCCTAATTTCTCCTTCTTTCTATATTCCATAAATATGTCATTCCACCATTTTTATGCATTTAAAAAAAATCAACTTACAGACTGGGGGAATATCACACAAGTTTTCTGGGAAATTTCAATTAAGTTATTGTAGATCTTGAAGCTAAACTCACTAAAATAGTTATAATCGAAATGTTATCTTTATAAATTACAAAATATTTTAGTCATCCATGTAGATTTTTCACCCTTCCTGAAAAGTGTTTGTCTTTGTTGTCTCACTTAAAGTGCTAGCCAACGCAGTACTTTCTCTGCTATCATTTCTTACCTGTCTTGTTTTTGACTCTGAGTAAATACCAAGCACATTTTTTTGGGAAGGGTTCTTTTTTTATGCTATGCCACCTGTTAAATAATTCTTGAAAGTACCATTATCCAAGAGGAGAAATATATAGGATGAGTCAACTTTCCTGTATTAAGTAACAGACCACGAATTCATCACGAAGTAAAGCCTGAATATGTCTAGAAGATTTTTCTTTGAAGGGTTGGTATCCTAACAGGTAACGGTACCCACACAGATGAGAGAGAGGAAATATTTATTTCTATTTCTGGTCCAATGGATCCTTTCTTCCTGGAGAAATGCTCTGATAACCCTTCTCCACAACTAAGCATAGGTACCAGGTTCAAAAGTGAAATACCAAATCATCTGTATTTTCTTGCTTTGGTATAGGTTCTTTTGAGAGAATTTGGCTCTTCTGTTTCTTTTCTTTATTGAGCTTGTTTTTTTGTGAATTAATTTTTCAAAGGCATTATTTCGAGGATACAGAGGGTAACTGCCCCTTTGCAGTTTAGTTTCTTCCAATTTCTACTTAGATTCATACAAGTCTGTCCAGCAAAAAAAGGCAAGCTTATCAAGATTTTAACCTAAAAATATTTTAATCCAGAAAAAGCCTTAGTTAATCAGTTATTAAATATAAGTGGTAATGGAAAGGTTGTGGGTGAGAGGGTAAAGTAAAGAACTGATTTCTTAGGACACCAGTTTTTTTTCCTGGGCTGGGCAAATTTGGTGGTAGGGAAGGAATTATCCCTGTGCAGAAGTGTGCTAAAGTCGATTTATCTTTACTTTTTTAATTTAGGTTTCTGCAAGAGGAATATTAGCAGTTTACCCAAGACTGAAATCCTGAAAAGTAAGGATTTGTAATTCCAGTTCAAAGTGTGTGAGTGAAATTAGAACCCATATATTGCTGTAAGATGAAATGGACGTTTTTAGTATTCCTTTTGGCTGTAACAATTTTAGCAGAGTGTGTTCTTTGTAAAGATGTAGAAACTAATGGGGCTGAATCAGATCCAAACAAAATAGAATATAGTGATGAAAATAAAAACAAATTTGGCAATGAGGCTGATTTACATTCAAATGAAGAAGAATACAATGAAGAAAATAGAGAAAAAGTAACTAATGAGGGAGATGTTACAATTGAAGATGATACAGATAACATGCCTGGAGATACTGAAACAAACAAAGAAACAGTTCAAAACACAAAAGGGCCATCCCTGATATTGGATCCTAAAGTGTATCTTGATGGCAATGAAGTGAAGATTGGAAGTGATATGATTGATGAAGTAATCAAAGAACAGAAAAATATTATGAAGCAATTGTTGAATACTATCCAGTTTGAGATTTTTAATGAGGATGATGATGATGGCACTGAGGATGAGTCAAACTTGGAGAAGGACAATCAGACAGGTGACAATGTAATTGAAGGTACCATGACAGAAATTACAAAACAAGGTGGTGATTCCAAAAATAGAGGAGATGAAGTGGATGTACAATCTGATTCTAAAGAGAAACCAGGTGAGCGTATTTGCATTTAGTTAGCATATTAAGTCATAACTGCTGATCGCTGCAGGCTTTATTTCAGCTGTAGCTAACACAGAGCTTTTTTTATATAAATGACCCAGACATGCATTTATTTAAATGCAATAACAGTTAAAACCAAAAAAAGCATAAAGAGATTCTTTTGACAAAATTTCACACTAAAATATATGCATCTATATTCTAGCGTGTACAGGAGGGGGGGGGATATTTTGCATATTTTCAACATATATGATTAAAATTTCCCAACAAATGTGACTTTTATAATTAAAGTATTTAAAAGAAAAAAAACATTGCAAAAAACTTACAGCTGATCCAACATTTGAATGAAGATTAAGTTTGGGTCTAATTCAAATTGAATACAACATTTTGGTTGTTGAAAATATTACAGTCCAGCCAGGATATGAAAAATGGCAGTTCTACCCTCCATAGGAAAAGAGTGGACAAAACCTCTTTGCTCTTTTGGTGTGTGTTTTTTTTTAGAATGGTCACTGGGTTTAAGGTTGTTTTGGTAGGGAATGAGTAGGCTGATATTAGAAAGGATTTCAAGATAGAGTAGTCTATTAATTGGTTTCCTTATAAGTTTAAAAGCAAGTTCTCAATATTATTAGTTTTTCGTTGAGCCCTGTTTTAATTAATGTCTCCTCTGTGGGGCAGGTTAGGCATTTTCAGGGGAGGGGTGGCGGCAGGTTGGTCACTTTGAAAGTGGCCAACCAGCACCACTGGGTGAATGAGAATAAAATTTGTATTCTTTTCATAACTGCCAATCTTATTATTATTTTTGGGTATCTTTGTGTAATCTTTGTATGTGAGATTGAATAGGCATGCAAATGTCACTAGAAAAAAGCTGGAACAGCTGTTAAGGACTGGGTCTGGGCCTTCTTACAGAATAGCCCAACACTTTCTCTTGGGTCTTCAGAAGCAACAAGTATTGCCTGGGCACCTGCTTTTAACAGACCTGTAGTCAATGCTATTTTTAAAACATACAAGACACTATTGCGTAAATACAGTTTTCCTGCTTGTGATGCTTTGAATCTTGACGAAACTGGAAGCACTATGGTTCAAAATACTTGCAATACTCCGAGAAAGAAACAAAATACTCCGAGAAAGAAACAAATCAGAAAGATTACATCTGGAGAAAGAGCCTATCCCACCATTCAAGATTTTTCCAAGGGTGAAGTATCTCTCACTCATAATAAAGGAATCTCTGTTAGGGAACGTGGGGGTTTTTAATCCTTCAGAATGGAGGACTGGTGATAATTTTTTTTCCAGAGGGCTTCATTTGCTGCTGCAAGCCAAATGTTGACAGACCAGTGCTGCTTCTAATTATCAATCAGACTATCCATGTTGCCTTTGAGTTGTTTGAGCTTACGAAAAGTCCCACATGATTACAGAAGTTGTTATGGCCTGTCCAAGTCATACTCCAATGCTGCTTGTGACATATGGATCAAAAAGTACGCAGGGCAATCCTTTTTGTTTATGATGTCGCAGAATTATTTGGAACTGCATTCCTTCATGCTTTGACTCTAATAAATATCACCTCTGAATTCAGAGTTGCTAGTATCTGGTCTTGCAATTGCCATGTGTTTGGGGATAAGGAATTTCTAGCTGCTGATGTTACCAACAGACCTGAACCAATCAAGGTTCCACAAAGAACTTTTTCCAACATGGTGGATGTACAAGATAGTTCAAGTCACTCAGAGGCCGAATTAGGTTGTTCGCCAACTTCTCAAGCTCCTATGTTATAGTGTTTGCTGCTACTAGTCCAGATGTAGCAAGACCCATATTAAAAAAAAAAAAACACCAAAAAAGCTGATGCAATTAAAATAAACAAGGGCAAATCTCAAATTCTCCGGATATACCTGTCAAAAATGCCTTGGTTGAAGAACTCTCAGCTAAGAAGAAGCAAAATATGAGAAGCCGATTTTTAGTGGAAAGAAAAACACCAGTAAATGAAGCAAAACGACTACAATACTAAGGACACTTTTTGCCCTCACGGATGGAAGCTCCAATAGTGAAAGGGAAATTATCTTCAATAATGACTTTGATCTTGATACCAAGGTCGTACCCAGGATTTTTTTTTTTTTGGAGGGGGTTTTACTAAAAAAAAAATTCGGAGGGGGTTTTCACAAAAAAACCCCCTAAACCCCTTTTTTTTACTTTTTTACGAGTCAGAAAAACTTTTGGGGGGGGGGGGGGTTAAACCCCCCTAACCTACCCTCTGGGTACGACCTTGCTTGATACTGAAATCGACAGCATTTCAACTTAAGAGGATAAAATTAGTGTGGGCTATTTGTTTGTCGTGGAACTAGTTGGGAAAAAGAAGAAAACATACATTCCAGGTAAACTGAAGGACAAAACAAGCAAGGTATATGATGTAAGGTTCCTTTGTAGGAAATCTACCGCATAAAAATCTGTTTTTTTTAGAAGTAATTAAAGAGGCTGTAGTCGCTCAAAGTAATATTGTTTTGAAACTCCCACTTCCAAGGACCTCTGGTGGAACTAAACATGTTATGAAAGCACCAGTGTCTGATTTCGTCTTGGGGAGTACTCAGTTAAATAAGTCGTATCTATTCAGTTCTTCGTTTTCCTTGAAGCCAAACAGTTGATAATTGAACTCGAAAAATTGCGTTAGAAGCAAAATATACTACTTGTAAATGAAACAAGAATACTACTGTAATTATGCAACGTCTTGGAAGTAAGAAAAAAAAGATGACTCATTTGTGACCAACCTGCTCCATGTCCCTGACCAACCTGCCCACCCCTGGGACACATTGGTTACTTTTGACCTCACCTCTTAAATGCTGAAAAATGGTATTTTTCAAAATCTGCGGAGGGGGGGGGGCATTTGACCACCGTGTCTGTGGAGCTCATTTTTTTCAGTACCTATAAAATTAAGGTATTTTACATGTCAATTCTAAAGGCCAAACATAAATTCCTTAATGTTTTATTTTGTTTTTGCACCTATTGTTGTTATTTTATTCATTTTAAATGTGTGTATACTTTTCTTCTTTGGAATGTAGTTAGTGTTGTATTGAGTACTCTCTTGTTTGGATGTTTCAAGCATAAATACTACAAAGTATTTGACAGAAATGCATCTAATTACAGTTGGAATGTTACTTAAGTCTGGGGTCTTGTCTGGTGTATTTGCCCAGCTTCTGGATCATTTTTAAAATTGACATATTCTCGCTAATGACAATTACAACAATTACTGGAACATTAAAACTGAGATATAACCTTTTTTAGAGATTATAGTAACAGAAGCAAAATGGAATTTTATACAGGACAACATGTTGCTAAAAAATAGAAAAGATTTAGAGTCAAAGCTACTCAATGAACTACTTATTCCAAACAATCCTGTGCCTACCTCGAAGAAAAAAGTACTGACTGAGGAAGAAGAGAAAGGTATTTATTTTTGAACTCCTTCTATTTACTAGTTTTTAAACTACTAACACTTTGAAAGAGCCATATAAAAAGCACTGCTGAAAAAGAAACCTAATTTTTGTTCTTCCAAATCTGTGAATGAAATTTTGAAAACAAACAATAACAAATTTAAACCAGTAATGATAATAGGGGAATTGCTTTAAAGTTGGTTTTAAATGGCTCTCGCTAAAAAGAGCCAACCATTTGTTTTCTGTCTCCGGTTTTGAAAGAGTCTTTCTGATTGATTATTGGTCATGTATGATCGACGGGTAATATTTTTCATAAACTGTTTCCTCGAAAGTTTTTTTTTTAGTGCTTAGTATGTTTTTTTTTTATATGACATAGCCAACAACAACCCTTTAGCACAAATGAACCCTTAATGTCAGCAGCACCAACAGTTTACAGAAGAACAAATCCACTACTTTGTTTAAAGTTCTCTTTGCTCTCCCACACGAACATACTACTTTCTTGAAACCGTTTCCCTAACACA
>JAQQPU010003588.1:46135-57955 GCA_029168905.1 Artemia sp. Kazakhstan ARC1039 | reverse complement strand
TTTGAAATCAGCATTGAAATCTGATTCTTTTGATATATCTATTGGTATCAAAAACCCGTTTTCTAGAGTTTCGGTTACCATTGAGCCGGGTCGCTCCTTACTTACAGTTCGTTACCACGAACTGTTTGATAGGTTTATACTGCAGTAAAAAACTAAGCTATTATTTCCTTTTTTTGGATTTTTTCTTTTATTACGCGTGTTTTGGTCTTTCTTCCTTTTTTCTTTTGTCAAAGCTCGACAATCCCTTTCTACTATACATATATTATAGCTTTCGACGAATATTAGATCCATGTGCATTAATCCCATTGCCAGTATTGTCATCAGGCACGTGCAAACGAACTTTTCTAAGGGGAATCATGCAAAACAGATTTTGTTTTAAAATTTGACCAGAAAGTAACAACAAATTCAAGATAATTAAGCATTCCGAGGAAGGGGGAAAGCCTCAATTCCTCATTAGGTCCAGACTATTCCCCAATTAAGGTCGAATGAAAAAAAATAAGGGAAAAAGTTTAGGAAGAAATTGAATCTGCTTCCAACCGAAAAGACACCAAAATACTGAAGTTAATAGAGATACGAACATATTAATTATTAAGTATAACTATACGATTTCTACTCGTATATGAGGAACTGATTCAATCTGAAATGAAGAGACTTAAAGGATTGGGGAAAAACACAAGAGAGAAAAGAATCAACAAAATAAGCACCTAACTTGAAGAACTTGAGAATCAGTTTAAAGTACAATGTTAAGGCAACCAAAGAAATTAATTTGTAAATAGAAGGATCTCTAAGAAGGATATGAATGCAGTTAAGCCTTAAACGACATGATTGATCGATATTTTGGACGTTATTGGGGAAAAGGGGTTTAAACAATTGGCTTATTTTTAAAGGCAGCAAAGTCTTAGTTTTCGCCCAACCGGTCAGAAATTTTGGAAGAGGTGACTTTGATATACTTATATCTGTTTTTAGCCTAGGTAACATCAAAGGGGACCGAATCCATTCTGAGGAGACGAAGAGGGATTAGACCAGTTCGACCATTCCTTCAGTAAAAAAACATAGATGGATACAGTGAATGTATAAAGTTAGATTAGACAAGCAGGGTAGTGTTTCCCAGAGTTGATAAAATGTCGATGAACGGGGAGGGATGGCTTTGAGTTAATATTAGTATGCTCAAAGGAATGATGATCAATGTTGCCAAATATAGTTCTGAAACATGTGCGCTTCGAACAGTCGAAGAAAATATACTAGATGTTTTCAAGAGCATTTGTCTATGAAGAGTTTTAGGTACTTTTTTTCTGGGCTAAAGTTTAAGATCTGGGCTAAAAGCTCTGGGCTAAAATTTTCGATCATACATTTCTGGGCTATAACAGAGAAAGATTAAGATATTTAAACTGCGTTACAGGGATGAAGGTTTTTAAGGTTACCAAAAAACATAGTTTTTGGCAATAAAGCTTTGGCCAAAGGAAAGCAGGACATCTTGCTTTCCTTTGCTCCTTTCTGCTTTCCTTTCCTGAATGATACAGAAAGAAGTCACCAGAAAAGATTTAAACAAAATTATAGCTCCACGGAAGGGAGTTAAGAGTGAGGCGCTGAACAGAGTGGGATAAAAAAGGAGCTTGAACAATGACCTTGGCCTCAAATGGTTTCGTGCTACAATATATTTTTTTAAGAGTAGTGAGCAAACAGCTATACTTTATGAAAGGGTGCAAAGAGTGGAGCTTTAAACTGATGGTGTTGGGGGATGAATTTGTGCAGCTTTATGTGCCTCAGGCGACTTGGTGCAGTAACGAGTGGTAAGTAGTAGTAGTACTAGCAAGTAAACAGCTATACTTCTTGAAAGAAAACAAAGGTTTAAAATCCAAATAGAGTGTAGTGGAGAAGAAGCATGCACAGGTGTATTGTCCTTAAGATTCAGGCAGCTTGAGTGCTGCAGTGCTGCAATGAGTTGTTAGCAGTCGTAGTGGTGAGTAGATATTTATAAGTACATTTTGCTAAAGTCAAAAAAAGAAATTAGGGGACCACATGGAAATATTTTTGAATCCAATGCTAAGCGTAGTATTAATTTGACATGGATAGCTGCTGCCATTGGATAAGTAGAAATATTTAAGGATAGACCAATCTAAACTCATTCTCTAGATCTTGACCTTGATTCATATTTTTTAATCTTTTTTTCACCATAACAGGGGGAAGAGTGAAACAAAAATCTCCCAGTCTTTAAAAAAAATTCATACAGAAATCTAAACGATGCACAAATTTAAAAAAGAACCTTAGTTCTTTTCTTTTTCTGGTACTTGTTAATTAAACGAAACCCACTCAGCAATTACGCTTAGATTAGATATCAGAAAACCGGAGTTCTCTGAGAAAGTGACGGGTGATAGAATGCATTGGATTTGTATAATTTGGGCAATATATTTGCACAATAGGGAAGGGGAGATAGTTTATGTTAGGTTAGGGGCACTGTCCAAATACTTTACCCCACCCCCACCGCTCCCCCTCAATATGCAAATATGTAGCCCAAATTATATTATTATATAAATTAAAGGTTATATGAAGGTTATATTTCATTAGGATTAACCTAACTTCAGTTCTTCGATGTTTCGTTTAATTAACAAGTGCCCTTTTTCTTTTTACTCAGTCTAATACATCAGTTTTGCTACTTGCGTCTAACAGGCCGAATTGATTTGAATAGTTCTACGTTTTTGCTTTCTGAGCAGTCCTCAGGCAGGGTCAGAAGTGTTAAATTTAATTGGGAGTCCATAACAAATTATATATAACCTTTTCGGTGTTATGTGCTCCGCGTAAGAGAAAAACTCAGCTGAGATCCCAGGGTATGGATGATAGGACGTTAATCTTGATTGGACTGAATAGCACAAAGTGTGCTTCCCACAAAATAGGAAGACACAAAGTGTGAAGGATTAAAGATTCAGAATCTTCAGGGCTTTAGTGGGAAGAGACAAGGATTAAAACTATGGCAAAGGGTGCGAGAAGTATTTGAGGAAATTAAATTGGGTTTCTTTGAACCTCCTTAAACTGAATAAACTCCATAAACTTATACATAAACTGAGCATATACAATACGCTCGGTAAGTAAATGAGATCCAATATAAAATTTGTTCATTTTCTGAGACGGTCATCGTAGGATTTCCCCACTCCCAAAGGATTGGATGACGAGAAGCAAAGAACAACTATCAGCAGCGCTAAGGCATCACTTAGTACTGGTGTGAGTAATTTCTAACGTTCAATACTTACAAACACAGGCAGGTAAGGAGGAGACAGACAAACTTCGTTGATCTCCATTTAGTCGAACTGTTGACATAAGATGCAAAAATAAAGGGCAGATACGTTCGAAGCGTGTTGAAATACTCGAAGAACCTTCGACTGATGAAGCTTCTTCCCCAACAATGTCATCGTCACCAATAGGACTATCAGAGTCAGCGTTGGATTCGTCAGAAGCAATTGACAATAAAGATTCAAGGGCTGCAAAATGATTTATATTAAGCATCAGTTTAGGACGAATCGAGGAATTGAAGGGGCTTGAAGTAATGACAGTTCTTGAGCTAAAATATCATCACCAGTTGAAAAAAAGATCTCGTATTTTTATAAACAACGAAACAAGTGTAGAATTTCATGGTATAAATTTCCATCAAGATTGTATCTCTTCTTTATGGTGGGTGGGTGGGGGGGGGGGTCTAAAAATTATTTCTTTAATATATGCAAAGTTTCTTACGCCAATGCTTTATTTTTTTTTGAAAATTTTATATAAAGGATACTCCTTTAATGCATACATTAAAATAACATTTCTGGTTTTTACAGTTGCGGTTTCTACTGAACGAAGTCGCCACTTAATTACAGTTTGTCAACCAAGAACTGTTTGATCCATGACTTCCTTAAATGTGAGAAGAGCTACCAGCCCCCCTTCCCCACCCAGTCCCAACTAGTTATGTTCAAATTTGTTTTGTATATAACAATGCTTTAAGATTGATAAAATCCCTAAAAAAAAATACACGACTAAAAGTATCTCTTACAGGAGGTCTTACAAATAAATAAAAAGAAAAACAAATTGGGGAAATAATTTTCAAGTATTTAAGAAGCAAGAAGATACCCCCTTACTCTCTCCTCTCAATCTCTTGTGCAGGTAAGGACATGACTGCAATCTTTTGTAAAAATCTTGAAAAGTGTTGTCAAATGAGAGTAAAGTGCGACATTAAAACGCAAAACAAACAAAAGCTACCCTATTCCCGGGGGGTCCTCAATTCGAGCTCCTAACGCTAGAATAAAAAAGCTTAACGAAATTTATTTCAGAGTATAAAAGATCCTAATGGCGATTGCAAGCGCTTTGTTTACCGGTTGCTTTTCAAAACTTTGACTTGACTTGACTTCATTAACCATAAACGCTATACATAAATTTTTACAGAGGAGACAGAGAGGTAACTCGTTACGTCTCCCTTAATAATAAAGAAAATGAAACAATAAATTTCATTTCAATACCTCTCACAGAACACAAAGCAAAAGAAAGAAAGAGAAGAAAAAAGAAAAAAAAGAAAAAAAAACAAGAAAACATTGGCTCACGGAGATAAGCAAGGAATTTACCAAACAAATTATAACTAAATCAATAATTCATTTAATCCCCGCTACTTAAGGCGGAAAGGACTATCATAGTCCGCGCAATAGCGCTGCCTAAGTAAAGAACGATGTTGGCACAATTTATTATTTATTTTTATTATTATTTTTTTTTTTTTTGTTTCCATACCAGGGCACTTCGTATAGAAGGAGTTGTTGTAGAAACTTCAAAAAGGGCTCATTCGATTGGAAATTGGAATGGCTAGAGCCCTTTAATAGTCAAAAGTGATCGGAAGGCAGCTAATACCCCCCCCCCCCCGCCCATCATTCTCCCAAACACATCCAATCAAAATTTTGAGATAGCCATTTTGTTCAGCGTAGTTGATTTCTAGCTAGAAAATATGTTTTTGAGGAGGTCACTTCCCCACAACCCTCAAGGCAAGGGATTTATGTCCTGTCCCAGGGGCATATAAGAACGATGTTGGCACAACGTTATATTAATTTTTTTTTTTTTCTTTAGATCAGGGCACTTAGTATCGAAGGAGTTGTTG
The DNA here is from genome assembly GCA_029168905.1 of Artemia sp. Kazakhstan ARC1039. Taxonomy (NCBI): domain Eukaryota; kingdom Metazoa; phylum Arthropoda; class Branchiopoda; order Anostraca; family Artemiidae; genus Artemia; species Artemia sp. Kazakhstan ARC1039. Next base: position 52,848 of record JAQQPU010003588.1, on the reverse strand, counting down.
TAAAAACTTCGAAAAGGGCTCATTCGATTGGAAATTGGAATGGCTAGTACCCTTTTTAATAGTCAAAAGTGATCGGAAGACAGCTAACACCCCCCCCCGCCCATCATTCCCCCAAACACATCCAATCAAAATTTTGAGATAGCCATTTTGCTCAGCGTAGTTGAAGTCCAGATACAAAATATGTTTTTGAGGAGGACACTCCCCCACAGCCCTCAGGGCAAGGGTTGTAAGTTATGCCCTGGGGGCATATAAGGTTTTTATAGAAGGCGTTGTCGTAGAAACTTCAAGAAAAGTTCATTCGATGGGAAATTCAAAGGGCAAGTGCCCTTTTTAATAGTCGAAAGTGATTGGAGCGCAACTACCCCCCTTCTCACGCCCACCTTTTCCCCAAACACATCCAATCAAAATTTTAAGATAGCCAAAAGTTCTGGAAATAAGGTTTTTGAGGATGACAACCCCCCCCCACAGCCCTCAGGGCAAGGGTTATAAGTTATGCCCTTGGGGCATATAAGGTTTTTATAGAACGCGTTGCCGTAGAAACTTCAAAAAGGGCTCATTCTATTGGAAATTGAAATGGTTAGTGCCCTTTTTAATAGTGAAAAGTGATTGGTAGGCAACTAACACCCCTTCCACGCCCACCATTTCCCCAAATACATCCAATCAAAATTTTGAGATAGCCATTTTGTTCCACGGAGTTTAAAGTTCAGGAAACTTTACCTTTGTGATATTTTTTTCAGTAAAGTGCAAATTTTGTTCTGGCCTTGGGAAAGCATAGGTGTTTTGAGCTCAACTTATGTTAATTCCTGCTCGTTTTAAGTTTGACTCGGTTATTTATTGTAATTTCTGTTCGTTTTGGGTTTCAATTATTTATCGATGCTGATTTCATTCGACCAGATCTCGTTATCTTAGTTTAGAGTTATATTGAGCAATTCGATGATGCAGAGCTATATCTGTTCTTAACACTCCATCAGAATGTTACAATATGCTTACCCAATATATTATTACTTAGCCCTTAGGCCTAGAGTATGGGATTTGTAAGAATTGTCTATTAGAACGAATTATGAAGAAGATATGGCCAATGGGATTAAAAATTCTTCTGGGCGATCTGAATTCTAACAAAATATTCTATTTTCACCTTTTCAGTGCAATTTACTGACACAATTTTACTTTAAATTAGTCATCTGCATAAGTTGGGGTTTTTTACCCAAAATATCTTTTAAAAAATATACAATACTCTTGACCAAAATATCGAAAAGATCGTAACTTAAAAATGTGCATAAAGCTTTTCTTTGAGGATTTCTTATCAAGTCCTTCAATGTATTAAGTCCTGAGCAATTATTCATAGTAAAACCTTGGCTGAAGGGGTCAAATTACCTTTGGAAACGTAATTTTAGATATTGTGGATTAAAATGGCTACCTTGAAGTATTGAGGCAATGCCATGCTTGGCCGAAATCGGCCCCCAGACAAAAACTGGCAAGGTAGAGGCCCTAGATAAATTCTTAAACCACGTTGGCCTGCCATTATATAAAGAAAAAAAAACGAATAAAAATTGAGTTTTTTAAGGCCATACAAAAATACAGAAATACAAAGCGAATGTTTTGGAAGGACAATCGCCTCTCATCTTCAGCGCGAATAAAAGGGTTTTCATGGGAAATGCCAATAAAATATGAAAAGGCAAAGAGAACCAAAACAACGCGGAGAGTCAAAGCGAAAAAAACAAACCTATATAACACAATAAAAGCGAAAATTAGAAGAATTAAAAAAAAAATTAATACCAAAGGCGAGTCTTTGGCGAGTTTTCGCTTTTAATTCTTCTAATTTTGGCTTTTATTGAATTTTGATAACCTTTAAATTTGGGTTTTTTATTACATTTTAATGGTTTGTTCTTTTTATACAAATTCTTATGTATTCTAAATCAGACGCTGCAATTTTTGATAAGATCAGGTCATTTTTGGGTGGTACTGCCCCTCTCTTTCTGAAATTATGGAAACTTACATATGCTTATAATTATTATATTGTTTTGGTATTCTATGTCTTTTCAATTTTTTTTGTTATTTTGCTTGAAAATCGTTTTGTTGGCGCTGAAGAAGAAAGGCGGTTGTCTTCTCAAAATATTCGCTTTGTTTTTCAGTATTTTGTTTGGCCTTAAAAACCCCATTTTGGATCGCTTTTTCTTCATATTAGAAGAGGACCTCGTTGCACCTCCGATCATTTTTGGACTTTTTCAATTTGCGTTCTATTATTCCCTCTCATAAAAACATATACAAATACAAAGTTTTGAATTTTTGGAGTTAGGGGCTGCAAATTTCTTATGTATTCTATACGAAAATTCTTATGTATCCTAAATCAGATGCTGCAGTTTTTGTTGAGATCCAGTCATTTTTGGGTGGTATTGTCCCTCTCTGTCTGAAATTATGGAAACTTACATATGCTTATAGATTTTTATGTGTAGCAATCAACTCAATAAAATTCATATATTCGGATTAACCATTAAAAGTTCGGAATAACCATCAAAAGTAGATTTCTTTGAAAAATTGATTTCTTCCATATTGTTTGGAAGTTCTTCCGTAAGGAATTCCTTTTCAAATTGTTTCCAAAACACCTTTTTTTAAAGTCTAAACAATTTCTTAGACCAAACTGCTTTTCTATTTACGAAAAATTAAGCAAGAAAAAAAAAGTTTTAATTTTATTAAAGCAGTGAAACAATAAATAAAAACAAATAAACACTTTAATTAAAAAACATTCCGAATATTTCGGCCCCACGTCCGGGAGCGTTTCTCAACGGGAAAAAAACAACAGCAAAAACACCAAAAAGTTTTTTTTTTTTTTTAAATAACACACATAGAAATAAAACAATTAAACACACGAAGAAAAAATATAAATAAATAAGTAAGAAACAAACTTACATATTAAACAAAACTTCCAGCACTGGCGTTTTAACACAAGAAACAAAACCGAATGTCTATTTTGATATCATGTGTCACTCTCCTCTTACAATCAATGTATAAATGGAAATCTATCAAAAGTGAAGACTATATTTACTATATTTAGTATTTAGTATATAAATATAGTAGACTATATTTAATAAATATAGTCTTCACTTTTGATAGATTCACTTCGACGGAACCAACCTTAGTCTCGATTTCAAACCCAAAATTTTTAGCTAGATTTTTACCTTTATCGTGTCTTTCAAATTCAATCCAGTCTTCATTCCCTTCAGTTTTTGTGATTTCGTCTCTTGTAAGATCAAATGAAATACCTTTTTGGCTGCCAATCGCCGCTGTTATATCTTCTATTCCACTTGATGTAAGCTATAAAACAAGTTATATTAATGGATAGTCTAGAGAGGAGATTTTTACGATTTATATGCTATCCTTAGCTGAATTTTGGGATTATTTGGCATGACTTAAGCATTCTTTTTTTTTGCCAAAAAAGTATTTCTTTCCTTATCTTGTACAGCTTTAATGAAATCCCAATGCTAAAAAGTTTGAAATGAAAAAAAATAGAACATGAAGAAATTTAATATTATTTATTTAAATTGGAAAGACAGTATAAGTACGTAAGAGACACATACAAGAAAAATAGCACTGGTATTTCCCATAAAATCTTAAAAGGGGCAGTTGTAGGCCTGTGAATATTGTTAGGTTTTGTGAGCGTATATTGAATATGCCACGAGTGCAGTTGCTTAAATGTGCACATTTAGAAGCTCTTAGGCCACACCAGGTAAGGAGGATTTCACAAGATGGTGGAGTGGAGAAGATGTGGAATGATAGATTAAGGGTACATAAAAAGAGGTTGCAAATATGATAGGTAATATTCTACGAGATCAAAAGATAGAGGTTTGGTAGCATGAAAGCAGCCTTTCTGATTCCCTGCGCCGGTACACGTCGGCGAAGGAGACATGGGGTGAAGGGGTTTTGTTTAAGGTGAATTTAAAAAAGAGGATTTGAATTATGGAGGTGAATTAAGGGGGAATAGTTTACCACTTGGGGTAAGAAGGAAGTATTTAGGGAGGAGGAGAGGGCAAGATGGTCCTTACTTTTGCCCGATGGATGAGAGTCCGGGTCATGTGAGGTATGATTGTGAAGAATTGAGTGAATTGAAAAATAAAGTGCATGGGAAGTGCGAGTTTGATGAGAGATGGCTGGTGATTGTAATAAGGGCCAATTTCTTGAAAGTATTAAAAATTTAGGACGCATACTCAGGTTGGCAACGGAGCATGGAAGTAGATTTTTGTGATTTGTGTTTCTCTTTGTTTGTCTTATGCAATGTTATGCAATTTTAAATTTATTTAAAAGTGAATATTTTTTTTTTATTGCAATGGCCCTAGTGCTTTTAGCGCAGTAAAACGTACTTACTTACTTATACGACGATAATTGAATGAGCAACGACATAGATCAATGTTGCTCAGAAACGATTTATTTTAGCAGCTCAATGATAAACTTTACTCATTTTCATGTGGAGATTAACTGGGTTACAAACTCAGTCAAACTAGTTTAAATTATAACTAACCCATTTTTCATAAGGATAGATTCACAAGGGTTTGCAATTTTAGGGGAGTGAGAAGAATTTCCCTAGAGAAGAGGGTACATATAAAAGAGTTTTTCTTTATCGCATAAGTTTCTCTGGGGGTCTTTCTGGGTTCTAAAATACCCCAAAATACCATCATGTGTTAGTAAAAAAAAACATTAATTCCAATACATCCAGGTGATCACACAGGAAGTTAACCTGTGTGGTAACCAAAGTAACCAAAACGTATGCAATACATGTAAGAAATGGGTCCATTAAATATGTGGACCCATTAAATGGATCCATGCAAGAAATGAATCCACTTGCACATGCAGGGGCAAATATACGATCCACTTGCCCATGCAATACATGTAAGAAATGGAGTGAAGTATTCCACTCCCTATCTAATCTTTTCGAGTTTTCTTTTCCCTTTTACCCCTGTCCTGCTGACTTCTCAGAAGAAAGGCATGTATGTTGCACTTTTTTGGAAGAATTTTCAATCTGCACAAGTGTGACAGCAAAGTATGCAAACAACTCCTCCAGCACCGTGCCCTTTCCAATATCAGATCTTGGCAATCAACCCCTACTAGATATATTAGTTGCTGTTTTTTTTTTATCTCACTGCAAAACTGTAATTAATTAACATCAGGCTGAAAAGCTGGATTTTCTCAAATACATTATTGCGAGGGTGCACGTACGAAAAGTGGCGTTAATGTATCTGGTACCAAACACCAGGTTGAATCCAAGTGTTCATGTTAGGTGGGGAGCCAAAAAGCGGTATATTATCCCCCCCCCCTGTATCCTATTCAATGCGACAATTCTATAAAATTTTCACATAATAGCCAGTTAATAGTACATAATAGCCAAAATAGTACATAATAACCAGTCATGGCGTGTTTGCTTTATTGCTATTTCACAAAATATTTACTGTATTTACCAGCAATTACCAGGGGCGTTGCTTGGGGGGGGGGATGTGGAGAGAAATATATTATATATCCCATGCCCCTTGACTATCCGGATATGGACCTCTATTGCCCCCCCCCCCCTAAAAAACTGCTGGAGATTCACCCCTGCCAAAATTACAAAATTACAGAACTAGTTATTTCTCAGACAATTGAGATTATGACAAAAAATCTTGTACCGATTTTAGGTCCACTTTTAGCGTAGTAGTTTTGCTTGATGATTTTGGTATCCATTTTATTAATTAAAGAAAAAAAACCTATACAAAAAAAGTTTTCAACGAAAATTAAAGAGCCGTATTCAAAGCTAAAACGAGCAGAAATAATGTCTGAAATTGTTTAAATTTAAGACAAACAGAAATTAAACAGAATCAATAAATTAATGGAACCAAAAAACGAGCAGAAATTATAATGAATATAAAATTACACACACAGCTAAAAGATACAGCAGCGAATGAATAGCAGAACCTAAAAAGAAGTGGAAATTAAAATATTTTTTGAGACTTCAAGTTTTGAATTCAACCGAGTTTTGAGTTCTTTTATTTAACAGTAAATTCACAATAACAAGAAATCCACTTCAACATAGTGTAAGGCTCCATGGCCATAAAGGACAATGGAAGAATGAATAATCAATTCAAAATTAAAGGGAAGGTACTTACCGCAGTTAAATTAAAGGGAAATTGGTAATTAAAAAAAATAGTTACCAAGAAAAAAATATTTCTTAGAATAGTAGCATTTCTGATTTTTAATTTCAGTTTATTACGTTAAAAGGACACTTTTTTTTATAGTGACTTCTCCTTTTCATTTATTTCACTCAAAGACATAGAAAATTCACGCCTTAATAAAACTTTTAAAATAATTACTGGTAATTATTATAGTAATCTGTTTAGTTTGTGACGAAAGTCTGGAAAAATTCTTTATCAGAATAATTAATCTAGAGTGTTGAAAATATACTAATATAATAAAAAAAAAAATAGTTTTCATGCTATAATGACAAAAGGAATTTCCTTTCAGTAAATCACACATGATTAGAAACTCTTGAAAAAGAACAGAATATGGTATTGACGTCGACTATTACCACATCATCGTGTGACAAATACGTTGCCTCACCTCTGAGGTGTTCCAAATGCCAAAAGTTTGACCGCTTGCAACAGGACAGCCCCAAAAATGTGAAGTGTTCCAGGCACTGGAATTGAAGTGTAAAGACAACCTCAGGCACGTACGCAGGAATTTGTTTCGGGGGG
>JAQQPU010003588.1:3453-16079 GCA_029168905.1 Artemia sp. Kazakhstan ARC1039 | reverse complement strand
GATTAATAAACTTATGAACTTAGACCAGAGGAGTTTTTAAAGATTTGTCATAGCTCAGAGATGCAACAATGGAACACTTATTTTATTTTTTCGTTTATTTTATTATTGTTATTTGTTTTTAATGGAGACACGAAGGGCGTAGGGTCACCATCTGGACAAGTTTTGAGGTGCGATAAGAAATAGCTACCATATGAAGAGCTTCCTGTTGGGGGAGGACTCCCTTTTTCACAGGAATGGCAAGATGTTTTATTGGATCTTTTTTGGTAGTATGTGGTGACTTGAAGAGTGTCGAGTTGGGCTAGTAACTAATATTAGAAAAAAGAGTACGTGACGTCTAAAGTCAAAATCAGATGTATTATGAAAGTAAAGTTTGTTGTCACTGAGAGGAGAGGTGGTGGAGCTGAAAAAAAAGAAAAAAAAAGTTTGAGATCCGATTTCTACATTGCAATATTAGCCTCAGACTTTTCAATCAGTGGGCTTAAAGACTCTTAAATACTACGTTTGTTGGTAATCAGACCCTATTTGCAAAACACATTCATAGAATGTTTGAGTTTCGCAATTCTTCATTCAATATTGTTCTTTGGATAGAATTCTTCATTTAATTTAAATATTGGCTCAATGGCTCAACTTTTAGTCATCCAATCATGCTAAATCCCTTTATGACTCATGCTTCAGTGAGGCGTGAATAACCACCATTCGTAAAATATATTCGTTACAGTTATTAATTTTGACATGTAAATTGCAATATTGCAATAATACAATATTTCTAATTAGAGCAAGATTTAAAAGACACTCAAAAAAAGGGGGGGGGGGAAAGTATAGAGGGTGTGCATGCCTAATGTGCTAGGTACAAATATTTTGCATATTATGTAGTAAGAATTGTTTTCTAACTTCAAAATGTCCAAATACTTTATCCTCCCCCCCCCCTAATGTGCCAATATATAGCCCAAATTATATGTTTTCCATCTATTCGGTCACTTCTTTTTATCTTGTCTCACGCTAAGCTGAAAGAAACTAACGGAAAAAAAAAACAGTTCTATAATGCGTCAATGAATGAACAACTTGAGCGGTAGGGGGTTTATCAAAGTGAGTTGATACTTCTAGATGTCTTAAATAGTACGTCGCCACAGTTTATTTTTAGAATAGCAAGGTATCTGGAGATTATGTTTACTAAAAGAAACTCTAGTATTAAAATGTAATGTTTCATTTAAGTGTTTTCTGATGATCGCTGATGTAAGTTTATGATATTCGTGCTTTTTTGTGTTCAAGGCCGCATTTTTGGCCTAAAATACAATTAATCTTATCTTATTACCCCAGATTTGCAGTTGAAAATTTAGAAATCCTTATAAATCAAAGTTGCTGTAAATCAAACATCATACATGACATGCGCACTCGTCCAAGCACAGAGAACACCATGGAGAGGCATATATAAGATGTTGAAGAGGTATGAGGTTGCTCTCAGATGGTTTTAGCCTTTAAGGGGAAATAAAAATTTCAATTTACGACAGATCACGCCTTTCCCCTTAGTTTTCAGGAACATCTGCTCTATTTAATGAGGCGATGAATGAAGGCATGGGACCGACATGGCTCTTTACTAAGCCAGTACTACTGCGTTGAATATGATAGGAAACAAAAGTTATTTAACTTATTAAAAATATAATTTAGATAGCGGAAAGGGACTACTATCCTGGATTCTTTTTGTACAGTGGTTACATAGTTAATGAGGTAAAAATCATAACTAAAATGTTGATCCAGAACGGAAAAATTTGCCTCATACGGTGTCGGATATACAATTTTGCCCATCAGATTTAATTTATCACTGAATGTAATCGGTGTGGGCTGGTTGAGGTAAGTAAACTGAGTAAGCATAACTCGTATTTGTGGAGAAGTCATTTTGCAGGGATCCTATTTGTGTATGCAGGGATTGCATTTTGCCCTAAAAAAGATCAGCACTCCAAGCATAATTTACAGAATATTCTATTTTAAATAAATAAAAGACGAAATTTATTTTCTTTAAAAGAATCGACTGTTTACACTTAAACCTTAAATTTAATATTAAGTTCTAAAAATTAATTTAAAAACTTTTGAGCCATAGTTGATATTGAGGAAAAATAGGACTGGCTGGAATTAATCCGGAGAGCAGATTAGATATGACCAATCAAGTGAAATTCTCGAAGATAGATAGTAGCCTACTTGTAGAAGACAAAGTATTGAATCCTTGATGGACTGAACATGGCAAAATAGAAGACTATTCAGAGGAAGTTACAAGAAGGTATTCATTGAAAAAACACTTTTTCTGCATCCGTTCTTTCTATTGAAAGCTAAACTTTAATTATATGTCGGGTCAAAGTATTTAATCATAAATGCTGTGTAGCCAACGGTGATAACGAGGCAAAAGAAAACACATAGATTTTATTAACGCGACAGATTAAATACGACATAATAGAAAGCTTCTCAGACAAGCAGGTACTAGAAAAAAACAGAACCAGTAGCTGAATCGGTTCTCTAACTGACATTGTAAAAACTATACTCGTTGTGTCCAGCTTCGAGCTTAAGTGCTGGATTGTTGATCTCAATTTGAAAGTATATTCAAATAACCTTGCTTTTCTAATTAACACTTTCCACTATTTTTTATATGAATAAAAAGCGGAGGTTGAACTACAATCTAGTTTCATATACAGCCTATACTACTTACATTCAGATCTTCTATTGATTCATCTTCTTCAGAGTTCTGCAAAGCTTTAAAAACAAATCCGTTTTCCTCAGCAACAGTTTCTGAATTAACCATCAACATCTTGACATCATGCAAAGTCTTCGGAAGGCAAATAAGAATCAACTTGTTTCCCCCGACATTTCTAAAGTAACAGCGCCACTTTGGGAGTTCAGGCTCAGAATAGAGGTCATTTCGAATAAAGGTCAAAGGACATTTTTGATTTCCCTTTCGCTCAAGACCACAGATGAAGTCGAATAGAACTTGACTTTCTACGCCGGAAAGCAATATTTCCCGGTAAGCAGTACCTGATAGTCGCTTATTGAAGAGTTCATACAGGTTCTCATTGGGAAAACTTTCTTGGGATTCCAGGGAATTGCTTATGTCTGCTACACCAGGAAATAATTCTAGAAAAGTAATACTTAAAAGAAACATAACAAAAATTTGAAAAGAACTTAGTAGGTTGTACTATTTATCAGTAGAAAAGTTTCCTGTAATCGTGTTTGCCGCCAAAGACTTCTTGAGTGGTATAATCCCTGAAGCATTTTGATTGGAATTTCCCGCAGATTGGAGGAGGGAGACATGGAATAATCTGCCCCATACTATGCCCCAAGGCTTTACATACTCTAGGCAGCTTACCACACAAAGGCTTTTGAATTCTGATGAGCTTTGCTTCTTGGAAGGGGAAGAGCTAAGCAAAATACCCTGGCCCTGCTTCTTCCCTGCGCTAAATCAGAATGAACACATTGCGCGATAAATTTTCAAAAACAAAGAAATTTTTTTAGCGTGGGGGGATACTCCATGATTTCTACCCGTGTAAATCCTCAATCCCTTAAACCCCAGAGGCAAAATTGGTCATTCAGTTTTCCAGTTGTTAGACTACCAACGCCATTATTAATATTACTAAAACTGATTGAAACACCAAGCCAACTACAACCTACACACTTTCGTTCGCACTCTCTTTTTATGTCTCTCTTTTTTTTATAGTTCACGGCTAAACTCCATCCACTCTTTCACTAAGTTTTAATTTGTGTAAAGCTTTTCTTTTGACCTCTTCCCACCAAATTCGAGGAGATCCACCTTTTCCTCTGGCCCCGGTTACTATGTGAAGGCAGTAAAGATGTGAAACGTAAAATAGCAAGACGCATTGTTTTTTTTTGTTTTTTTCCTAGTTCAAAATTTTTGGAAAAATAAGGAAGATTTGTTAAGTATTTTGCCAGAATAATTGTCTAAGCATAGAAAGACAGACAGATATATAGATATTAATTCAGATACAATAAAGAAACAATAGTTATTATCGTACGAAGCGTTAAGCCACCCATATTATCGTACTAACAAGGGGTTAGCGTGCCGTGGCCACCAATATTACCGTTCTAACGTGTTAGGTAACGGAGAAGGTAGCCCATATTTAAATACGGTAAAGAAAAACTTGCCTCCAATACTCTGATATTCCCTCTCTCTCACTTTCTCTGGGAATACCTTCTACCAAGCTTGCGGATCACACTCCGAACCTGAATTAATCAATTCTGACATATTCCCTATCCTACCCTACGGTAAGAGAAAATTACTTTCGTAATTCATAAAGAAGGTCACACTTAATTTTTTCAGCCATGTCAAGTAAAAAAAAAAAAAAAAAAAAATCACAAATTTGCTGAAAATAAACACAAAACAAATTACTTTCCTCCGCGGGATCAATAAGAAGGGGCAAAATGAATGGATCCCCCTTTAACAACCTCATTAATTCACTAACTTTGTTTTGCAAGCTTTTTTGAAGTGCATTTTCAAAATTTAGAACTAAATACTTGCTTGAATTAGGGATTTACCTTGCTACGGCCTTTTCAAAATTTAATTAAAACTTCCAGCATGGCAAAAGGTGAGAAACTAATAGACTCAAATCAAGTTTGTTTTAGACTTTTTGCTTCTTAAGCGATTTTGACGGCTAAGCTTTTCAAATCTGTCACAATTTACCCTGAAAGGTCTAACTTAATAATGTAAGCCGTTATTGTGAAATTTCTTTGTCACCCTATTGAAAATCTACATGATCATAGTTAGTTTTGATATACATCAGCATCCGCCTAAATATTACTTGAAAGCTTCACCTTGATACCCTTAGTTTGTATAGTAGCAATAATTGTAGTAGCAGTAGTAGCAGTATGCACATAGCACCTTTTTTTCAACATCCCCTTCAATACACGATGAAATTGTTAACTTAGAACCATTAACCGGTCCTGAAGCATTGCTGATACGTCCTCTTGACAACCTATGTGGGCATAGTGTGTTTTGATTTATTTCAATACGGTTAAAATACTGCCCAAAATTTTTTTCACCTAGTCAAACTCAAAACGAGCAGAAATTAACACGAGTTGGGCTTAAAACCACTATGCCTTCCCATGGCCAGAACATAATTTGCACTTTACTGATATTTAGTAATCAAATTGTTAATATTATCTGATTTATTAAAGTTATAAAAGTAAAAAAATTTGTATTTTTTCATTAAAGTGCAAATTATGTCCTGGCCTTGGGAAGGCATAGGAATTTTGAGACCAACTCGTGTTAGTTTCTACTCGTTTCGAGTTTGACTCGGTTATTTATTGTAATTTCTGTTTGTTTTGGGTTTCATTTGTTTATCGAAGCTAATTTGTGGCAGTTTCACGCTTGGTAGGTTATTTGATTTTATTTTTGTTCATTTTTGGTTTAATGGAGTTCTTTACTTTTCTTTGAAAAACTTATTTTGTGGAAAATAGTAGTATTGAAGTCAGAGAGGGGATCACCTTGTGTGAGAGAAGAAAACATGAGTTCAGCAATATCAGCCTTTCTAAAAAGGTTCTTCAAAGAATAGGGAAAAGGCAGCTCTCGAATACTAGGATCTCGTAACAACTTGTCCAGCGACACCTCAGACCTATAATGAAAAATTAACACCATGAGAAATAACTTAAAAACTATGATAAACAAGTAAACAGGAACTTTTTATCATAAACAATGATAAGTAAAATATTAAACTAACGTTAAGTATGCTAAATGTCGAATATTAAAAATATAAGCATAATATATAATCAATTCAAAAACTAACAAATTTAAAACACAAAATATGATAAATAACAATGGTTAATTAAAAAAAACAGTTAACAAATAATAAAAATAAGCATCCAATAAATAAAGAATGAAAATTTTATAAATACTATAAATAATACAATAATATTTTGAGAACTAAACAAATGAAAGAAAATGGACTGATTTAAATGATAGATTTGATCGACTTTAGAAGTTTTACAAAAGAAATAAATCGAAATAATAACTAAACCTAAGATCTTTAATACGGTAAAGAAATAATTTTCTTGACATATCCTGTATCTAATTAGTATTTAGTGTTGTTTAATTGGCATAGAACAGTAGAACCTAAAATGAAAAGTTATGAAAAGATCGTCAAGTATGCCTATTGGTCTAGCTACGACTGTAAGCTTAGGCTAGTTCCCCTAGCTCCCACACCAGCAGCGAATTTCTCAAGTAATTTTATTTAATCAATAAATTTAAGATTTTGCGCAAATCCTTCCAGAATAACCCATCTGTGCTGATTCTTCTCGGACTTTCTTGACATAAGAGTAACATAGAACCTGCTTAGTTTGAGGGTGTGTGTTATCAATCTAAGTTTGACAAAAGCAATTTCTTAGACCACACTGCTTTTCCATTTACGATAAATTAGGCAAGAAAAAACGGGTTTTAATTTTAATAAAGCAGTGAAACAATAAATTACAACAAACAAACAATTAATTTTAAAAGTACTCCGAATATTTCGGCCCCTCATCCGGGAGCCTTTCTAAAAAAAATAACTGTTCTATTTTTTGAGAAAGATTTACCAGAAGAGCATAGAATTTTGTATACTCCCTTTTGTATGTTTCTCGGTACCTTGACTTATTCATTATTTAGCAAAGAACTTATAGTTTTTCCTGATTTAAATGCTGTTTTTACATTATGTTTTTTTTATATTAAATCAGGACAAGCTATAAGTTATTTGCTAAATAATGGAAAAGACAATGTACCGAGAAATATACAAAAGGGAGTATACAAAATTTCATGCTCTTGTGGTAAATTTTATGTGGGAAGAACACAACAGATTTTAGAAAATAGGCTACAGCAACACAAAAATGCCATAGATTGCTCTCTAAAACATAATAAAAAAACAGAAACGTTTGAGTCAGCTGTTGAAGAATAATTTTCCTCATTACAATATTTTATTTGATCAGAAAAAAAATTGTATACACGTCTGTAGAACTTTTACAAAGTTTCAGAGAAATGATAGAAATAAATAAGATTTTCTATGGGGGTATTAGTATCAATAGAGATGAAGGGGATTTAGGGTAAATTCAATTTATAATAGTTTAATTAAAAAACAGGTACAATATTCAACCAGTATTGATTTTAATAATTGTTCTGAAAAAAAATTATAACCTTACGAACAAAGGTCAGAACGGGGTAAATGATGGGAAAAGTCAACGAACTGAAGCTAAACTTGCAACCAAAAAAATCCATTCAATTTATAGTTCATAAATTGGTTGATTAACCTGTGAGATTTAATTAGGGGTTATGGGCCGGGGGTTAGGTGACCTTTATTGTTTGTTCAAGTAAATATATTCTTCACTTTTTGATAAATTTCCGTTTATACATTGATTGTAAGAGGAGAGTGACGCATGATAACAATATAGACATTCGCTTTTGTCTATTGCGTTAAATACGCCAGTGCTGGAAATTTTGTTTAATATGTGAGTTTGTTTCCTAATTATTTATTTATGTTTTTTTTTCTCTCTCTCTTCGTGTGTTTAGTTGTTGCACTTCTATGTGTGTTATCTTTTAAAGAACATTTTTTCGTTTTTTTTCCGTTGAAAAAGGCTCCCGGACGTGGGGCCAAAATATTCGGAGTATTTTTTAATTAAGTTTGTATTTGTTGTTATTTATTTGTTCACTGTTTTATTAAAATTAAAACCCGTTTTTTCTTGCTTAATTTTTCGTAATTAAACAAAAGATGTCACATAACACCTTTTTATCACCTTAATTGGTAGATTCCGTGTCAGTAAAATTCCGTGTCAGTCTCTATGGTAAATAACTGTATGCAGACCGTGATTGGCAAGACTTGCTCGATAAGTATTGTGCGGACATATGGTAAAGTTGAAAAATTTTGGAAGCCGTGCTTCCATAAGAGGAGCATAGAATTCAAAGAAGAGAATACTTCTGATGCTTACTCAGATCAGATTTATTAAAAAAAAATCGAATGTAAGTAAAGAGCGGTATTAAATTTTAAAAAGAATAGGAACAATTCCGGATACGAGGGGAGTTATCTACGTCTCGCAACAACCTCTCTTCACTCTTTACAGTGAAGTTTTATCAGTGCTTTACTGAAAGAATTTATAAGTGAAATAAGTATTTCCAGTTAGTGATTGAAAGCATTTTACTTGCCAATTATCTTTCAAAGCAATTGAACTAAAAATTTGATTGTTTAAAGGAAATGTATTGAAAGATAAATCTATTTATCTTTCTAGATAAAAATTTTATTTATAAAACTTTAATATTTAGTTTTTTTCAAATGAAAGTAAAGAGCAATATCAATTTTAAAAAAGAAGGGTAATTTTACCATATATGAGGGGCTCACCCACACTCCTCAGCACCCCTCCCTACTCTTACTCAAGTTTTGCCAAAGAAACCCTTTCTTAGACAAAAGTTCAAAAATAAATAATCTGTAGATTCTCTAAGACAAGTACACTTTTCAACAAAAGGTGTATAATCTGAAATTGCTTGGTTTCCTCTCTTCCATATTCCCTCTTCCATATTTTCTTTTTTTTTTACTTTGGCACCAACTACTGCATAATCGCAGATGGAGGTCTTTCTCGTTAAAATTTGATTCCCGATTCTTTCTAGCTTTTTAAGATATATGCGGTTGTGTAAGTTCTCATTTAACCCTAAACAAGAAAACTATAAAAAAAACCAGACCTCTTTAAAAAACTTTTTAAATAAAACTTTTTAAACTATAGTTTTTTTTAACTTAAAGAAAAACGATTTCATTTTTACTGTCCTTGGTACTTACAGAAAAAAAAATGACATCTAACTTACAATTCATCATCAAAGGAAAGTAGGGAAGGATCCTTTTCAACGGCAGAAGCTGAGCTACAGTTCATCTGGGAAACGTTGACAGGGTTGGGCGACAACGTTGAGTTGTCTAAGCTCATCATTAGAAGATAGTCCATTGTTGCCAGTGTTGTTACGCAGTCCAAGTCTCGCAAGTGGATCTAAAGAAAACGAGAAAATAACTAATAGCGGTAAAAGGCAAAGCCAGGAGAGAGTGTCGAATATATTATATTGTTATCGAAAACTTCGTAGTAACGACGAACAGCGACCCTTGACAATGGCAACCACGACTATTTTTTATAACAATAAATATGTTACCGTGAGTGTCCAAAATTGGTGAATGTCGTCATTCACCGGTGAATGTCCGAAATCTCTTTTTGTCTACATGGATTTAGTCAGGGTTGCCAATCAACTTTTTCAGTTTTAAGTAAGGCTTAATAGTGACAGGTTAGGGTAGGTTGGGTTAGGTTTTTGACCCATTTCTGAGATTTATAATCTAATTTAACTCAACGTAACTTTAACTTTTACCATCAAAACTCGCACAAGACTGAAATTGGCAAAGCTAATTGAATCCAAGCAGAGAAAAAGGAATTTCGGACATGCACCGGTGAGTGTCGGCATTAACCAGATTTCGGACATTCACAGTAACACATGCATCAAAAGAATCTACTTTTTATGGTGTTTAATTTTAAAAACTTTTTCCACGAATCAAGTTTTTCAAAGAAAAGTAAAGAGCTCCATTAAGGCAAAAATGAGCAGAAATAAAGTCAAATAATCTTCCAAGCGTATAAATACCACAAGTCACTATCAATAAATAAATGTAACTCAAAACGAACAGAAATTACAATAAATAGCCGAGTCAAACTGAAAACGAGCAAAAAATAACATGCGTAGGGCCGATAACACCCATGCCTTCCCCGAGATTAAATAAAAAAAACAAGTTATTTTAACTGAAAGTAAGGAGCAACATTAAAACTTAAAACGAACAGAAATTATTCCGTATATGAAAGGGGCTGTCCCCTCCTCAACACCTTGCTCTTTACGCTAAAGTTTTTTATTGTTTTAAAATATAGAGTTGTGAGAAAGAGTCAAACTTTAGCGTAAAAAGCAAGGCGTTGAGGAGGGAACAGCCCCTTTCATATACGGAATAATTTCTGTTCGTTTTAAGTTTTAATGTTGCTCCTTATTTTCAGTTAAAAATCTTGTTTTTTATTTAATTTTTGAACGTTTTTGAATTAAGGCAGGTTTGGATTTTGGCTCACCATACATGAGTAATTAAATCAAAATTTGCATACTAATTTTACTTTTGTTTGATTAAATACCTTTCTCGAAAATTGTTTAATTTTATTTCCGAGCGTTTTTGTTAGAAATAAATATACATAACTTACGAATTAACTTACGTAACGAACTTCTATATTCATATGTTTTTAACACATAGATTAGGGGGTTCACCCCCTAGTCAATACCTCACTCTTTACGCTAAAGAATTTTGTTCCAATTCTTTAAAAATGACCACTTAATCACAAAGACCGTTAATTAGAATAAATAGCTCTTATGAAAGTATTAAAAAATCTTTGGCTTAAAGAGCGAGGTATTGACTAGGAGGCAAACCCAACCATATACGTAATAATTTCTGTTAGTTTTAAGTTGTGATGTTGCTCCTTACTTTCAGTTGAAAAACTTGTTTTTTTTATTTAATTTCTGGTAGTTTTTAAATAATGCTGGGAAATCCGGCATCCCCTTCATAGAAATGTTCCTTCCCCTATGAAAACTTCCTGCATGGAAAAATCATACCACATAACCCCCGAAACCCCCCCCCCGCCACCTGAAAAAATTCCCCCCGAAAACGTCTGTATACTTCCCAATAACTAATACTATAGTAGTAAGGGTGTATAAGATTGAAACCCTACATTCAACCCTACAAGAATATGCTCAAAAGTGTATAAGATTGAAACCCTACATTCAACCCTACAAGAATATGCTCAAAAGTGTAATTGATTGAAACCCTACAAGAATTGAAAACCTACATGAAAAGGGAAAAGAAAAACCCTCTATATATTGAAAACCTACATGAAAAGGGACAAGAAAAACCCTCTATATATTGAGAAGGGACATGAAAAGGGACAAGAAAAACCCTCTATATATTGAGAAGGGACATGAAAACCTACAAGAAAACCCATGCATTTAGATACGTGCATTTTAAAAGTTGGCTCGTCACAAAGTGGTCGAGCAAGTTATGAAACTAAAGTCATGGTTTTATTGTGCAAGAAATTCCACATTTTTTTTAAAGCTGGTATGGTATAAAGTAGTCAAACATGTTTTGGGAGTATGCACGAAATTATGTAACTCAACCAGAGTGGTTTTTCGAGTCAACATCCGTTTTTTATTCGTCCTTGAAATTCCGTATAAAATGTTCATGCATAACAATTTAATTTTCATTATGTTTTAACATATCGTATAGTACACTGAAAACTTTGAAACAATGGATATTTCATTTGTCAATGTGAGTATAGTTTACTGAATTTCTTAATTTATTTCCAGATAAAAATTGTTTTACCAGTAAATTCAAATTTCAGGGGCATAGGCCCCCCTCCCCTCCAACAATACAAACCTTAAAATATTATGAGTATACTCGCTAAAAACGCATTTTACGCTTTTTTCCATTATGTAAATAAAATCTCTCCTCCACTGCTTTGTTTACAAGTTTTAATTCACTAGAAAGTTCTTTTCGTTCAAAAATATCCTTTCCCCATCGTGCATCTAAAATGTGCTGTCTTTTTCCGGTTTAAATAAAACCATCCATGTTTATAATCCTGTTACCAAGAGATTTCAAAACAACATTGGCATGCGTCTTATCGGGGTTAAGATAACAAAGGATGGAAATGTGCGATTCAAGACTCGTTGACAAGAGTTTCTTTTTTTTTGGCCAAATTAGACGAGATGTATTTGATGAAAGCAAAAGGGTTTAATAGATGATTAAGAGGCTTTTATAAAAATATAAAACAGGGAAGGGGGCAATGTATCAATTCTAACACGTTCATTGTAAGGTGAAAAACAAACTATTTCTTCGAATGAAAAGTAAAGGGGGGAGGGGTGAGTTCTTTGTGCAAACACGTATATCCTTTGACAAGAAAACTAATGTGGTAATTCCGACACACACCACTGAAGTTTAGTGTTTGGTTAGCTTTTAATATGGTAGACTATTTTTTAGATCTATATTTTAAATCATTGTATTGGATTTGATGCAGTGGGAGGGGAGGGAGAGGGGGATTCTTTGTGCAGACTAATTTTTTCTTCTGTAAAAAAGGGAATCGTTTTTTTCCATACTAAATTTTGTCTTCTTTTTAAGGAAGAGAATTCCTAAAATTACTCCCCCTCCGAAAAGAGACCAAGATGGGGTGATATAACATCGATGTAAGCTACACGGCCATCCATTACAAGTTCTCTGGACCAACCAGGACCCTCTCATGCCAGTTCCAGCTCTGCAAGGACCACTATGCAACCTGGTAGAAAATTCAAGAGGGAATGGATGCTTTCTCATAATGCATCGGTCTTGTCTGCTCAAGATCGGGAGGGGGCCACCCTTCATTCTTTGCCAGGGACTTCAGATGTACAAGGGCAGTCTGAATTTGTAAATGTATGTATTTTAGCTCTAACTTATACGTGATTATTTACTTAAAAAATGCTAGGAGGAATTGGTTTTTTTGGATGGTATGGAAAAATGGTATGTGTTAAATATTCGGAAAACATACGAGTAGAAAAATGCTTCACTACAGATAAGGCTATTGTGTTTTTCTGAACT
>JAQQPU010003587.1:41063-57956 GCA_029168905.1 Artemia sp. Kazakhstan ARC1039 | reverse complement strand
AAAAAAAAACAAAAAACTAATAAGGTGAATAAAATACTTAGATTTTAAAAACAGGGACCCAATAAAATTAAAAGACAGCAGCTAAAAGCACGACAAACACTCATCAGGTAAAAGTATTGGACGTGTCAATTTACAAAAAATACAAATTAGTCAATACGAACAGTTTATATATTCGGATACGATTAAAAATCACAATGTCTCAATCACAACACGTAAACTTGTTAAGAGGCAACCAAAGTTTGCTCATCTGACTGAACTATCGGATAGTCGTCATCATCTGTGAAAAGAAAAACAAGATTTTAGAATCGGAATGAATGTGAACATATATGATTGAAGACCTAATCACAATGAGATTTAACTAAAACTCTTTGACAGTTTTTTTTTTGGGGGGGGGGGTAGTAATTGCTGGTAGGTGGTTCACTGACGACATCTACTTTGGGGCATTAAGATAGCAATATTGGCAATGTGGAAATTGTTAATTTACAAACTGTTCCGCTGCGTTCACTTTGGAATGGTAATCTTTCTCAAATTCTAATAGACTGTGATTAAAATTATCTCTATTCAAGTTAAAACACATTTTTAAAAGGCAACAACTGGTACATTTTCTTATATCCCCGACTCAATTCTGAGTCACACTGAAAAACTCCAAAATAATGCAGAAGCCTATGATTAACTCATAAGTCAAGGATTGAATACCAACCCTAGTTTCTTTTTTCACTACAAATATATTCGTCCATTTGTCCTCCCTTCTACCATAACAAATTTGTTCACATTATTATCTTCAAATATTTTCAGCTTTGGAGCTGGCTGATTAATGACTAACCCTTCATTAATGACTTTTTTTGCAGTAGCCGGCATCAAATTAAAAAAAAAGGAAACGTGGGTGAAAAATCAGCAAAAAATATGCTATCAAACAGCTTAAGGATGTGTAGCTTTCCTTTGGTAGTTGTCGCTGAGAATCAATAGATTGATTTTAGATTTATTCACACGAAAGCCCTTATGGGCCATGGTGACAAAAAAAAAAAAAAAAAAAAAAAAAAAAAAAAAAAAAAAAAAAAAAAACGTTAACTGACAAAACACTAAAACTGATTGTTAATGTTTTATTTTTTGTGGACGAAAAGTATTGCCAAACTTTAAGTAGTTAGTTTGGCTTCTTCAATTTCAAGGTTTGCCGCGGCAACACTGACAAAAATACTACTGTAATAATTGAATCTCCCTCAGACTAATTAAAGACTAATACAAGAGTCAAGGACCGAAGACCCTAGAAGCGGATACCTATGCGCAATCAAGTTAATTCTGACAAAGTCTCGTACTTTGAAAAGTTGATCCGAGTAAACGGTTTATCGAAATACAACATTTTAAGCATCTTAATATAATGAAATGCATATCCAATTTAGTGAAAAGACTTGTCTTCTTAGAAGAAAGTTGGATACACAAATAGTAATTATAGCATAATAGTTTTTATGCAAAATCAATTTATGTTTTTCTAATTGCGGAAAGTTTTCCAAAGTATATTTTACTTTCAGCCAGCGAATTAATCGAATGTTCGACAAATTCCCAGTACAATCACTCAAAACCTGTCTCGTTAAAAATATACATCAGTGGCTATTACCTAACGCGGAAAGTCAGTGGGGTGTACAAACAATATTTTTAGGTATAATCCCTTTAGCAATCCCTTATGAAATCCACTAAAATCCTTCAAAAATCCTCATAAAATCCCTTATCAAATTAGCAATCCCTTATAAAATGAAACATATTTGGAATCTATAAGCAATAATTATTTTTACCTGATCGCATTTTGTTTTTGGAAAATACTTTCATCAGAATTGATATGCATTCAAATCTTAGAATTGAATTCGCAGTACACTTTTACTTTGCTTTACTCAACTCAATTTATTTTACTATTAATTTACATTTTTATTTACAATTCAAGTGAATGCGCTTTGATGATTTTGAATCAAGAATTGGGGAGAGGAATTAACTAAAAAATTTGACAGACTGCTTCGCATAAGACTATAAATCAACATCGTACAATGGGCCACAAAGTCCTATTGTCTCCATGGGCAAAAGATAAAAAAAACAATTTTGCTAAAAGAAGGCAATTGTTACCTATGTACTTTTTTTAAGCAGTTCATCGTCTCAACATTACTATAATCCAGGAAGTTTAAAACACAATAATGCGCTTAATTAAAAAAAATTCCAGTATGGGTCAAAAGAAGATAAGAGCGCATTTCAAGTTATTCCAGTTCTGCTTATCTTCCAGTTCTTCCAGACTTAGCAGTCTTCCGGTTCTGCACCGTCAATATAGATATTAGCTTTTAGTGTCTATGAAAACCCACACTAAAGACCTCTAGTTACCTCTTCTATACATTTCCCTTACCATAAAGCCCTGAATCAGAACAGGGTCTTACCTATTAGATCCCCTGCTGTGAAAGTAGCTGACTCCGTTCTAGAGTTGTAATGACTATTGATAAACTGTTGAAAAGAGCTATTCAGACGTCTATGCCTGAGTAGAATAAAAGCCATTGATCCAATGAGGCAAAGAATTATGATGCTTGCCACAGAGCCAACAATAACAGACATGTTACTTGATGCAAGTTCAACAACTGACATTTCATCTGTAAAGTCAAAACAAGAATAAATCATTAAAAATCCTTTACTGCCACTTCTTCCGCTTTTATAGCACATAACAAAGAAAGATAAATTAATTTAGTTTTGATAAACTCAGTGGAAGCTGAAGGAGGAAGAACCAAGTTTTTCCCTAGAACTGGGAATAAATAAAAGAATATGAAGTTAAAGAAATAATAAATGAGTACAAATTAGTTAGAATAGAGCTAAAAAAAAAAAAAAAATACGAATACAAAAAAACATACAAAAGTGTAAGGAATTCGGAAAAAGCACGATGTTTCCCGCGGCAGGGATAACAGGTCTAAAGTAAAATTCTAGCTCATTAAAAAAAGGAGGGGGGGAATAATTAGATATACCCTTTCCTTTTGGGGACAAAGTTATCACGGCTGCTTAGGCACTTTTATGAGGCTGTGATAAATTTGTGGTCCACCCCTTGCGCGTTTATTGTTCAATAAAAATGTTTATATCCAAGACAGAGGCTTGAGGGTCTAGTCGAGGTCGATGACCGAGCGTGTGGTTCGAGTTTTTTTTTTTTAGATGAAAAACTAGAATTAAGCAAATTTTTTCGACCTATCAAAAACTGTAAAAAAAATTGAAACTACATTTAAGTATATGAAAATTATGACACAATGGATAAATGTTGAAAGATAGCTACCGTGTTGACATTTTGAATAATGATTACAGCGCTGGATACTTCAAAGAGAAAAAAGAATTAGGGAGGGGAGGGGGGAGGCCAAGCTATTTTTTTATATTAAGCTCCTTTTGACCCTGGGATTTGCGGGTGCAAGTTTCGAATTGATCAAGGACAACAAGTTTTTGTTCCATCTTTGGGGCCCCTAACAAACTTTCATCCGAAAAATATTCGTGGCCCCACACAATGGTCCTTGAGGGTTTCAAGGCTAAAATGGATAAAATAAGGAAGAGGAAGCGATTGAGGGTTTCAATTTCTGAGGGGCCTGGGCCCCCAAAATTAACATCGAAACATCGGGGTTCACTTGGGCAGGGACCTACTGTTTCAACTTTCAATCCGTAAATTTTTTTTATTTCCTATTAGGGCTTTATTTCAGACGAACCATTTATTATTATTTTTTTTTCAAGTGTCGAGAGGAAGCTTTCAAGGAACCTTGGAATCTTGAGAAAACTCAGTCACCACTTCCCTAAAAAAATACTGATCCTGATTTACAATGCAGTTATCAAGCCTCACATTCAATATTGTTCTACGGTTTGGCAATCTAATTTCAAGACACATTTACAGAGACTAAACTCAGTTCACAATAAAGCACTTCAAATTTTAGGCCCAGCACCGAACAGACTATCAATGGCATCACTTTACAGACTATCTTGCACCGTTTTTTGTTTTAAATATTTTTCAGGAACACTCCCATCACCATTTAGAGGCTTATTCACACTAGCATCAGAAATCCATAGTTTAAATACACGATCTTCATCAGACATTTACATACCCCCGACACCGACAGCTAGGTCGGAATTTTCTCCTAGAATTGCGTGTGCTAGAGAGTGGAATGCACTTCCGCAAGAGCTGAGGTCATATAGGTCTCTCGGCTCCTTTAAAAAGAATGTGAAAAAATATCTAAAAGATTAAATATTTTTTACTAGATTTATTTTATTATTATTATGTTTATAATTTTTCGATATTATTATTAATTATCATATTTTAGTTTGATACTTCAAGGGGTGTGAGCGGAGGAGAAGTTGTGTTAAATTTATTGTTATTTGATGGCGGTTCGGGGTGGAAATTGAAGAGGACAGGAGGCCACGCTGTATTTAGAGTGTGCAATTATTACGGGCCCAAACGTGCATCAATGCACAAGGAACTAAGTTAAGTGTATTTTATATATTTTTTTGAATTAAAACCCATATTGAACTGAACTGAAACTGAATCAAAAGCAATATTTTTTGCCCCAGTTTTTGTGGGCACATAACCAAAACTAATTTGTTTCTCTCTTTTGTGCGCATGAGGGATCCCTTAGCTAAAGAGCTTACGGATGGGAATTTTAAGTCCTTGAGAGGAAAGAAGTCTTACGGCCTTTTTTTTGGCGGAGCCATTTTTTTGCGCACTCAGGACCTTTTTACCCAAAGATTTAAAAAACATAAGTTTTGAGTCAATCAAAAGCGTTTTGGTACTCCCTGGACCCATTTTGGGGTACAGTCCCCCAAATTGTTTTTTTTTTACTAGGTTCTTCTGACTCAAGAACTTACGGGAAAGGTTTCAAACTGATCAGGGACAACAGGTTTATTGCCTAGTTTAGGGCGCCTTAACATTCTTCTCCCTCCCAACAAAACGTTTGATTTTCTTAGCTCACGCAACGATTTTTGAAAGTTTCAAGCTAACCAGAAAATAAAATTTAGACCATTTTCAAGCCTCATATTAGATGGCCGGGTAAGAAGAAATTGTTAAAAAAAGATTTTGAAGTGTTAACTTGGCATGGCGTCTTACGGTTTTAGCATCAAGACGTCCAGAACCAAGAATTTTTTGGCCCTTTGTTGGGCCCTGTTTTCAGAAGAACGAATATTTCTTTTCCTGTATTCCTTTCTGCATTTGGGTCTGCTTAGCCCAAAGACTTAAGGATGTATGTTTCGAGCCAAAAGAAAAGTTTTACGGCCCATGTCTCGGAGACCGGCTTAAGGTTGTAAGTTTTAAACTGATCAAGCACAGAAGTTTTTTTTGCCCCATTTCGGGCTCTCCAATACCCTTCCACCCACTAAAACAAAATGTAATCCTGTTTGTCCACAGAATGGTCCCTGAGAGTTCCCAGTCAACCTATATTAAACATGCTTCTTTTTTTATAACCTTGGCCCAAGGGACTTAAGGTGTCATATCATCCCTGAAGGTAAATTTATTGAGCCTTTCAACTATCCCAAAAAAGAGCTATATCAAAATTTTATCGATTATCTTTGAGGGTTACACTGCCAGGGGGGGGGGGCACGGAAAGGGGGCTGGTTGCCCTCTATCAATTTTGAATTTTGCGAAGGACACAAGAAATTACAAAAGAATAAACCGCTCCCGAGTTTTGACGACCACCCCTTCGGTACAACGTGGCTAGAGAGCAAAAAAAAAGAAATAATACACCAAAGAAAAGGCTGGGTCTGGTAGACGAAGCAAGGCAGCATAATAGTACGATATTGAATGCTAAGGAATTGTGAGGAAGTAGTCAGTTCGGACTAAATACAGTTAAAGATAGAAACAAGGCCTGAGTGTTAAGGGAAGATGGACAGTATCTTAATGTCCTTAGGTAAAGCCTATGCTAGTCAGCAACAGATTTATTTCCTCTGAGATTCGATCTATTTCCTCTGAAATTACTTAAGAAAGAAATCTCATCCTAGTATATCTGGGGGGGGGGGTTATCCTTCTTTACACCCCCTTACAGATGTTATGATGCAACTAATAACACCCTTCTCCCTCGATTTGATAACTATTTTTTTTATTTCACTATCTTCTTTTCTGTTCAAGCTGTATAAGCTATAGCTACACTTCCAACCGCTTGTCCCAAGGGAAGTTAATGGACATTTGTAACAAAAAAACACTGAAATGTTCTGAAACAAAATGTACCGGAACAAAGGATTGTACTGAAACATTGAAATGTACGATATTCTGGAAGTTAGAGTTATAGCAAGGCCGCTCTTTCACAATACACGCAGCGAATGGGGGCCACTCATGTCGCCGATGCAAGGTCACGTTATTAACGAAAATGAAGCCGCGTCGAAATAGAATAAGCTTTCCTTATTTTACTTTTGAGCCACCTATGGCTGATTTATAGCCCAACTAACGCGGCCCATGGCTGCTTTGGTTGACCATGAATCTTGATTAACTCTACATAGTTATAATCTTAGAATTAGACTATAAAAGGCCAGCCACCATGCAGGCAACTTAGTAGAGCCAATGTTGATATACGGCCCGAGTTAATGCAGAGATCGAAGTCATCCAAGCCGCTCTTTCATAATAGACACAGTGAGTGGTTAAACCATGTTGTTCATGGAGTCATGCTATTAACAAAATTTAAAAGAAAGCAGCACTGAAATAGAACAAGCGCTCCTTATTTTACTTTCAAAGTGGTCTATGGCAGATTTATGGCTCAATTAAAGTGACTCATGGCTGATTTGATTGGGCCACGTACCCTGACTAATTGTAATTTTGATGCTTGGTGAAATAGGTTGTAAAAATGATTTGTCTACATATTTTCTATTTTCATATAAATTTAATGTCTCATTTCAGAGTATTTGTTTTTCTAGAGCACACTTACAGCCGTTTGGAGGAATGGATGGATGTACGAAGTTTGGACTTACCAAAAGGTCGTTCAACAGCAATCGGCTCAGAAAACATAGATTCAAAGCCATCCTCATCGACCATCTTCACTTTCAGATACATAATCTGTCCTTCTGTCAATGGCTCAAGTGTAACTGAATTCTCAAAGGATCGTTTTTCTTCACAAGTCGTGAAATTCTTGTCGTCAGAGAGTAAAATTTCAAAATGCGTCCTAAAACAAACAACTTAGGTAGGGGTAACACAGTAACATAAAGCGCAACTTAGTTAATTGGCTATTACGAACAAGTGTAATGACATTTCGGATATTATTTAGGCGAAGGGAGTATACTTCAAGGTTAAAATAGCCAGACCTTAATATTTAACGATAAAAATGTTAGTACTGTTAGCGTAGTACTCTTACGTAGTAATCTTACCGTAATATAATTTTCTTTAACTGCTTACTAGTTAATTATGATTATTACCTTGTGTTTTAAATAGACTTCTGATTTGTTGTTTGAAAAATAAAAACAGGCCAGTGCTGTAAGAAGCAATTCAACCATATTAAGAATCTATTTCCTCAAAAACTATTTCCCTTGCTAAGCTCCTTTTGGTCCACCAGAGTCAAAACCTAATACCCACCATATCCTCCAGTCCAATATTTCCTCAAAGTTTTAGCTTGTTTCCTTAAACCGTTAATTTACATCCTTAACTGTACCTGAGATATTGCAGAAACCCCCTTTTGACTGCCTAGATGCACATAATATGTTTTAACTTACTTCTACATCATCCTCAACGTTTCCTGAAAGCTACTATTTAATACTTAATTCCCACAGTCAAATTCACCAATCAACAAAAACAATAACCCCCGAGTCACCTGCGTATTTTTTCCAGTTAAATAACAACACTAAAGCACTATTTTCACTCTCAGGTAAAATTACGCCAGGTAAAATAGAACCTTTTGAGTAGCTAACTTGTCTAATCAACACGAAAAATAGCCCAAAATTATCTCCACACTTTTTCCAGTTAAGCAACATGAAAGCACAGCCCCTGGTTAAGCCCAGTAACTGTACAAACTGAAAATTAATACAAAACATGAAAATTTAACAAAACTGAAAATTAAAAAAAAACAAAAAAAAACTGAAAATGAACAAACTGAACAAACTTAAACAATCTGAAAATTTATAATGCTAGCTTTTAAGAAAAGCCTACTGCAGAGATCAAAGCTGTTCCTAGGACTGGTGACACACGGGGAAAATTAAATAAAGCGCCCTCCTCCCAACTCACATATAAGCAAAAAAAAAAGAAAAAGAATTAAAGTGAAAAATTTGACCAAAGTGGACAATCCTCCAGGCGCCCCCCCCAGCTCCGGCGACCGGAGTGGCTGATCCCCCTCCCCTCCTAGGAACGGCTCTGTTATAGATTTAAGCTAATAAAATCTCACAAACCATGCTGCTTGATGGCTTGGGAAAACTGTTTTCTTCCCAGAGCATCCGTAGATTAAATATTTGCCAAAAAACACAGCCTTCTCTTTCAAAAAGCCGGCTTATCGTTTACAAGAATATGCTATAAACGCAGGAAGAAAGCACTATGCCTCTCCATCTTTTTATACCAAGTTTACAACATAAAACACACAAACACAAAAAAAAAAAAAAAAAAAAAAAAAAAAAAAAAAAAAAAAAAAAAAACACCAAGACTTTCAAGCGAACTTACTTTTTCTTTTTCATTCCTCGGGGCAAGTTACCAGTCTTCCAATAAACAAAATAAGAGCTATTCTTTTCAGGAATGGCGAAGAGCTGATATGGCACAGGCAATGGCGGTGCGAAGAAATAGACCGGACTTGTTGGGCGTGAGTTTTCTTCGCTTGATCTAACCGTCACAGAATAGTTTCCACCCCAATTGACATTGATATTTAGGCTTACTGATGGAGACCTAGAAGCAGGCATCGATGTCTCCTGGCTCGTATTTTTTACCAGATCTATCAATGAAACCTAGAACACAAATGATAATGAGTAAAACTTTTAAAAAAGTGCGTATTAAGGTTAGTGTGTTAATTCCCTCCCTTCTGCGCACGAACATGACTGTAACTAAGGCGTATTTTCCCTTGACATTTTTGGATTTAGGTAGAGTAATTAAATATATCGAATGGAGGTGAGCCAGAAAATATTGACGTTTCTTGACTCGCCTTCTTTACAAAATCTATGAATGAAACCTACCTGACAAGTAATAGTGAATAAGGTTTTAAAGGAATATGCCCCTTGATTTCAAGATTAAAGCTAAGAATTTTACAACAAAAGAAGACCGCATTATTATACTACATATTCCATAAAAAAGAAAACTTTTATTTCATTATTTAATAAAAGCAAAAAGAGGCAAAGATTATTAAGCCATTTTAATTATCAGGTAAGAAGTAAAAAGGGATGATCCTTAGAACTCAAATAAATAAACTAAATAGCTATCTTTTAATCACTTAGGTTTGGTGTGTCAAAGAAGTGGCTTCAAGCAGCCGCCTACAGTAAAATTTACTAGGCCAGACTAAAAGAGATACAAAATTCACAAGACACGAGTAAAATGAGTGAAAAAACATCGATACAAAGGTGTCAAATGCCATGATGAGTAAGTTTAAACAAATACAGCATGTTGACAGTTGATTAACAATTTTTCGAACAAACAAAACACTAATTCTTCTACGGTAAAAAAAAAAAAAAAAAGAAAAATAAAATGAGCCAACGATTTCTACAATATGTTAATTATCTGGAAAAATAAGCGAAAAAGGATGCCCCTTAGTCTTCAAATGGTTTAATTAGATGGTCACTTAGTCTTTTGATCACTTTACTCATACGTGTCAAGCACCTACCCCAGGGTAGGGGTTGCATGTCCTAATAGTGCATAAAATAAACTCAATGGTCTAAATGGGTCACCATTTCATGTTGCAGGTATTGTTTGTAAAATGTAAAAATAGGAATTTAACTCGGTTATGGCATAGGAAGACTATAGAAATCCCTGCACCACCTCCCTCTTACTTTTTCTGCTGTATGTTTCCTGCTGACAGGGACGTTTTTTCGCTTCTATAAGCAGCCTATAGAGTTACCAAAAGTTCATAATTGTGTTTGGTTCTAAAAGCGAATAGAAATATCAACAGATTCTCTGATAAAAATGAAGTAAGAATTTTGTTGCTATTGTATCAGGTTTGGGAACCAAGATCATCGGATAGCAAAACCCGTAAAATATTGGATGTGATTATGGAAAATTTTGATATGTTTATGTCTGCCAGAAATTAAAATTTTGATATGTACCCAAATAAAATTTTGATATACCAGAAAATAAAATTTTGATATGTATATGTCTTTGTATATGTCTGCCAGAAATTAAAATTTTGACATGTATATGTCTTTGTATATGTCTGCCAGAAAATAAAATTTTGATATGTACATGTCTTTGTATATGTCTGCCAGAAAATAAAATTTTGATATGTACATGTCTTTGTATATGTCTGCCAGAAAATAAAATTTTGATATGTATATGTCTTTGTATATGTCTGCCAGAAAATAAAATTTTGATATGTACATGTCTGGCAGAAATTAAAATTTTGATATGTATATGTCTGCCAGAAAATAAAATCTTGATATGTACATGTCTGTATATGTCTGCCAGAAACTAAAATTTTGATATGTATATGTCTTTACATATGTCTGCCAGAAAATAAGCAGTTTGTTCAGAAAATAAAATGTCATGACCCCCATTGTCATAAAGTTACAGGACATGATAAAGCTTTATTCTAGAAACGTTGTCACTAGCATTCAAGATCGAGGTTGCTATTCACATCCAAATCAATAAAAGTAGGAAAAATAAAAGGAATCCTTAGATATAAACAAAATACTCGATTATAACAAATCTAAAAGATGATGCAATAATAACATTAGATATGAAAACTCACAGAAGTCAAACACAAGAGCGAGAGAGAGAGAGAGAGGAAATTTTTATGATTTCCATGAGACGACACTTACAATAGGTCGTCACCCCAAGCGATTTATAAATAGTTTTAGTTCTTTTTATTCGCAGCCAAGTTTAACTTCTAGATATTTTGGTTTTACATGTACACTTTAAAGGTTTAAAATAAAATGAAATTTAAATTTCAAATCATTGAAAGAAACAATGAAATTAGTATAACAGGTACTTGAGTAAAAACCTGTGCAACATTAAAAATTCAGCTTGCTTATAATCAGGATTTTATTTTACAGTATCTGCCCTAGTGTAAACAACCTTGGGCGCACAACCTTCAAGATTTTTCCGGTCGGGGAAGGGGGGATAGGTTGTACTTAAGAAACGTATTTTACATATGAAAATGAATGATTTGATTTTATAGCCCCCTGTAAATACAATAGCAAACAGAGTACAATACAAACAGAGAAAGGGAACGACAACGAAAAAAAGAGCAAAATTCTACGACAAATTTACTGTTTGAAATCGGACAACATGGGCAATTATTGCTTTTGTTTTTTACAATATTAACACATAAGGCGATGACACCTTTAGGGTCTACCATATCTATATCTCCATATACCATATCTCCTGGTGCCCCAAGAATCATTTCACCAAGGTGGGCAACGGAGAAGATACTTTGCATACGAGCAGTGAATTCGCCGGAGTTGTTTAACATCTGTTCCTGAGTAAGCACGTCAAAAAGGCGCAAGGTACAAGCAATTCGGAAGAGTACATGTATTAAATAGTTTAGCTATTAGATGTCAATTAAAGCACAATTTCGCAATTTAAACACAGTTTCACCAGGAAAGAACAGCGCTGCCAGACATTACTTACTATATAGCCAACTTCTGATTGAAGAGATGGACAAGCTGCTCTCCAAGAAACAATCATCCTTTCTGGGTCATTTTCGTCCCTAGCTACCATTAAAGACTTGGGTGGTGCTTTATGATCGAAGTCAGTAACAACTTGAAGCGGCCTTTCAGAGCCAGGGCCTATACCAGAAGGACCAACAATAACCACTTCCATTAGATATTGCTCACATGCATGTAAATTTTTCACTGTTACTGTGGTTTCATTTGTTTTCAGCCTTGGACCTGCAAGAATAAATTCAGATTATAATTGAATTGAATTGGAACATAGTTTATCACACACATGTAGGTAATTTAAGCAATTTAATTAACATACCGGTACATTTAAATCCATTAGATATTACTCACATGCATGAAGGTTTGTGACGGGTACTGTGGTATCATGGTTTCAACCTTGGACCACCAAGACATATATTAGTAATTTAAGTTTTATATTTTAATTAAATAGTCTACATTGATTTAAATGTCGGCATATTTAAATCTATTAGATATTGCTAAAATACATTTATATTTTTGAGTTACTATGCTTTCATTAGTTTTCAGCTTTGGACTAGTAAGGAAGAACTTGGATTATAATTAAACTAAATCGGAACATAGAATATATCAAATAAATGTAATCGGTAAATTAAAATCAGAAAATAATGGTATCAAGAATTAACACTTGAATAATCATTCTCTGAATATTTGCAATTTAAAGCAATAAAACTACGGATTTTAATGAGAAATAAAATACTGCATGAATATATTATAGTATTTTCATTGTGGTCGCAAAATTTCCTCCAAGTAATAATCTACAGGCATTATGTCTAGCTTATTTTTAATACTTAACTCTGGACAACTTAAGAATGTGCAGTTATCACTTCGTCATTATTATATTTGGTCTCTAATAAACTATTTCGATTGTCAAAAAAATTAATTTGTTTGGCTTCAACGGAATTTCAAATCCATTTTCATAAATAATTTCTGAGACCACACTGGCTAATCAGGACAAAACATAAAATTAAAAAATGAGAAAATTAGGACGGTCAAGCGGAAACCTTGAACGAAATATTTAAATAATTCTTTAATTTTTTTTTACTGGCTGTTATTGTCCTCGTTCTCTTCTTCACGATTTTATATTTTGTCATTTTCATAACAAACTTTGATTAATCAATAAACACAAACTTGGAAGAATTGGTCTCTTTTGAGGAAAAAACATATTATTTTGAGACAATATATATTATTACAGAGACAAAACATATTAAAACATACAAAAAACATATTATTACAGAGCATATTATTTGCCTTTGGTGCTGGAGAAACCGTTTTTTCTTACAAAATAGAATTCTGAATTTGCCACACCGGGGTAGCCTTCTTTAACCAACTCCTGCTCTAAGTCGTTTCATTCTTTGTTTCTTTTTCTTGTCAATTGTATCACCTTTGTCTTTTGAAGTATTCCTCATTTTTTTATTAATTAAAAAAAACTTTCCGAAAAATAAGTTTTTCAAAGAAAAGTAAAGGCCATTTTAAACTTAAGCTCAGGAGATACAAATACCTGTTAAAATTCAAACTCAAAACGACCAGAAATTACTATTAAAGAATAAATGAAACCCAAAACGAACAGAAATTAAATAAACAATCATAGCAAAAAATATACAACGAGTAATAATATAAATGAATAAATAGATCTTAAAGCGAGTAATGCTTAGATTGAATATGAAATTCAAGCTTAAAACAAAAACAAATATTTTGCTACTAAAGTATAAATGAAACTTAAAACGAACAGAAATTAAATAAACAATCGATGCGAACCAACATACAATATATATTAATGTAAATGAATAAATAAATCTTAAAACGAGTGAAACTTAAATTGAATATGCAAATCAAGTTTGAATCGAATAAAAATAACTACAAACAAGAGTTTGGCTATCGTCTCACTGCAGAAGCCTAAAACCTACTGCGTCATTGGCGCTTTACTGAAACCAATTCTTTGAAATATTTTCAATTTTGTAACTTTAAGAAATCAAAAATTAATTAAGATTTTAGGGAATAAATATCAGCATATATATATATATATATATATATTAAATTGACAATGCACATTTTTTTTTCAGTAAACTCATTTGAATATTTTTCAGTAATTTACAAATCATATTCTGGCTTTAGAAAGCATAGGGGTTTTGAATCCTACTCACATTAATTTATGCTCGTTTTGAGTTTGACTCTAATATTTATTTTAATTTTTGTTCGTTTTTAGTTACATTTATTTATTGATACTGATTTGGGGTAGTTGTATGCTTGGTAGATTATATGAAAGTCCGGACGCCAGGTGTTGAAAATGTGAACCATACCACGACGGAATGGGGCTGCTACGAGAATTAGCCTACACTACATCCCCTAAATTGACCATGCGGATTCAAAAATACCAATGGCACTTGCTTGCGAGTGGTGGAACACTCCCAAACTTGACATTTTATTACATTTTGGTGTTTCATGCAAGAAAATGCATGTTCCACAAAGTTTGAGGTGCAGTTTTCCACTCAAATAGAAATGCCCAGAAGCAAAAGAATGTTTTCATAACAAACTAACACGATTAATTACAAAAAATGGCAGAGTTAAAAAAAATGGCAAAACTATATGAGTCTTGAACAGTCTTGGAAAGTATAAACAAAATCAAATTGAATATTAGATATATAATGATATTCATTGTTAAAAGATCCATCAGTTCACGATTTTTTTTACTGTATTTTTTATTTTCATTTTCAATGCTGTAAGAACTGGAAAATAATAAATTTGTAATATACGAGTAATTCGTTTTCAGTGAAGCACCAATGACGCAGAAGGCTTTAGATTTTTACAGTTAAAGAAGGGGGCAGTATCCAACTTTTGCTTGTAGTGAAACTTTACTTGTCTTGACCAATCTTGAAAAGAACTAATAAATTAAATTGAATATTTGATGCATAATGATATTAATTACTAAAAGCTCATCAGTTCAAAATTTTACTGTAATTTTAATATTTATTTTCAATATTAAGTACAAAAGAAAACATTTGTAATATAATTCATTTTCAGTAAAGCGCCAATGACGCAGTAGGTTTTAGGCTTCTGCAGTGAGACGATACCCAAACTCTTGTTTGTAGTTATTTTTATTCGATTCAAACTTGATTTGCATATTCAATTTAAGTTTCACTCGTTTTAAGATTTATTTATTCATTTACATTAATATATATTGTATGTTTGTTCGCATTGATTGTTTATTTAATTTCAGATCGTTTTAGGCTTCATTTATACTTTAATAGCAAACTATTTGTTTTCGTTTTAAGCTTGTTTTTCATATTCAATCTGAGCATTACTCGCTTTAAGATCTATTTATTCATTTATATTATTACTTGTTGTATGTTTTTTGCTATGATTGTTTATTTAATTTCTGTTCGTTTTGGGTTTCATTTATTCTTTGATAGTAATTTCTGGTCGTTTTGAGTTTGAATTTTAACAGATATTTGTATCTCCTGAGCTTAAGTTTAAAATGGCCTTTACTTTTCTTTGAAAAACTTATTTTTCGGAAAGTTTTTTTTTAATTAATTGTTGTTCGTTTTTGATTGCAAAAAGTTTCAAGTTTTTATGGCATGGGGAGGGGGTGCTTACTGTCCGATTATTCTTGACTTTAAAATACGGGTCTATAACTTTTAATTTAAATCGAATGAGGCTTTTTTCAAAGTCTATACGATTACCTCTTTGATAAAAACCTTATATATGGCCACTAGACAGCTTGCATAACTTGTGGACAGCGATTGACAACAATGAATGGATTGAAAAAATAGCTCCAATAAGGGGGTTTAGACCATTTCACTTGCTGACACAAAGGGATCACGACTGTTTGGAATTGACCTTAATAGGAATTTGTGTGCCAAAGCAATTTTGCATCTATCACAGAGTATGTATTTTAACCTTATGATGGATAATTATAATAAATTTCCTATGTGTTCTTCCCATACAAAACCCCTTCCCATAAGTTATCAACCCCCCATTAATAAGTTATGCTCCAGGGCATAACTTACAACGCCTACCCATGGGCCCTGGTGGGCTGTGTCGACACCGGAGTTTTTTGTTATCAGAACTTTGAACTATTTTAACAAAATGTCTATCTCAAAATTTTTATCTAATGCATTTAGGACGTGGAGGAGAGAGAGGGGTTAGTTGCACTTTGATCTCTTTTGACTCTTAAAAAGTGAACAAAAACTTTCAATTTTCAACCAAATGAGCCCTCGCTAAAGCTCATACGAGCATCCCTTCCATAAGAAACAATATGAAGGATTCGGAGAATCCTTAAATTACAACCATTGCCCTGAGGGCTTTAGGGGAATTGTAATCCTCAAAGACCTAGTTTCCAGAATTAAAACTACGCTTAATAAAATGACTGTCTTAAAATTTTGATTGGATGTGTTTGGGGAAAAGGTGGGCGTCAGAGGAAGGTTAGTTGCCCTCAAATCACTTTCGACAATTGCAAAGGACACTAGGCCTCAGAATTTCCAACCGAATGAGCCTTTTTTGAAGTTTCTATGACACCTCCTTCTATAAAAACCTTATATGCCCCCACGGCATAACTTAAAACCCTTGCCCTGAGGGTTGAGGGGGATTGTCCTCCTTAAAAACATATTTTCTATCTGGAAATCAACTACGCTGAACAAAATGGCTATCTCAAAATTTTGATTGGATGTGTTTGGAGGAAAGATGGGCGTGGGGGGGGGGCTAGTTGCCCTCCAATCACTTTTGACTATTAAAAAGGGCATTAGCCCTTTGAATTTCCAATTGAATGTGCCTGTTTTGAAGTTTCTACGACAACACCTTCTATGAAAACCTTATATGCCCCATGGGCATAACTTAAAACTCTTGCCCTGAGGGTTGTGTGGGAGTGTCCACCTCAAAAACATATTTTCTATCTGGAAATCAACTACACTGAAAAAATGACTATCTCAAATGATTGATTGGATATGTTTGGGGAAATGATGGGCATGGAGGGGGGCTAGTTGCCCTCCAATCACTTTCGACTATTAAAAAGGGCACTAGCCCTTTAATTGCCAATCGAATGAGCCTGTTTTGAAGTTTCTACGACAACGCCTTCTATAAAAACCTTATATGCCCCCAGGGCATAACTTAAAACCCTTGCCC
>JAQQPU010003587.1:28585-40963 GCA_029168905.1 Artemia sp. Kazakhstan ARC1039 | reverse complement strand
AGGGGGGGGGGGCTAGTTGCCCTCCAATCACTTTTGACTATTAAAAAGGGCACTGTCCCTTTGAATTTCCAATCGAATAAGCCTTTTTTTAAGTTTCTATGACAACGCCTTCTATAAAAAAAACCTTATACGCCCCCAGGGCACAACTTAAAACCCTTGCCCTGAGGGTTGTGGGGGAGTGTCCTCCTCAAAAAAATATTTTCAATCTGGAAATCAACTACGTTGAATGAAAATGGTCATCTCAAAATTTTGATTGGATGTGTTTGGGGGAATGATGGACGGGGGGGGGGGGGGGCTAGTTGCCCTCCAATCACTTTCGACTATTAAAAAGGGCACTATCCCTTTGAATTTCCAATCGAATGAGCCTTTTCTGAAGTTTCTACGACAACGCCTTCTATAAAACCTTATATGCCCCCAGGTCATATCTTAAAACCCTTGTCCAGAAGGTTCTGGGGGAGTGTCCTCATCAAAAACATATTTTCTATGGGGAAATCAACTACCCTGAACAAAATGGCTATCTCAAAATTTTGATTGGATGTGTTTGGGGAAATGATGGGCATGGGGTGGAGGCGAGTTGCACTCCAATCACTTTCTACTATTAAAAAGGGCACCAGCTCTTTAATTTCCAATCGAATGAGCCTTTTTGAAGTTTCTACGACAACACCTTCTACAAAAACCTTATATGCCCCCGGGGCATAACTTAAAACCCTTGCTCTGAGGCTGTGGGGGAGTGTCCTCCTCAAAAATATATTTTCTATCTGGAAATCAACTATGCTGAACAAAATGGCTATCCGAAAATTTTGATTGGATGTGCTTGGGGAAATGATGGGTGTGGGGGGAAGGGGGCTAGTTACACTCCAATCACTTTCGACTATTAAAAAGGGCACCAACTCTTTAATTTCCAATCGAATGAGCCTGTTTTGAAGTTTCTACGACAACGCCTTCTATAAAAACTGTATATGCCCCCAGGGCATAACTTAAAACCCTTGCTCTGATGGTTGTGGGGGAGTGCCCTCCTTAAAAATATATTTTCTATTTGGAAATCAACTATGCTGAACAAAATGGCTATCTGAAAATTTTGATTGGATGTGTTTGGGGAAATGATGGGCGTGGGGGGAAGGGGGCTAGTTACACTCCAATCACTTTCAACTATTAAAAAGGGCACTAGCTCTTTAATTTCCAATCGAATGAGCCTGTTTTGAAGTTTCTACGACAACACCTTCTGTAAAAACCTTATTTACCCCAAGGGCATAACTTAAAACCCTTGCCCTGAGGGTTGTGGGGGATTGTCCTCCTCAATAACATGTTTTCTATCTGAAAATCAACTACGATGAACAAAATGGCTATCTCAAAATTTTGATTGGATGTGTTTGGGGGAGTGATGGGCGTGGGGGGGGGGGCTAGCTGCCCTCCAATCATTTTCGACAATTAACTCCCAATTTCCAATCGAATGAGCCCCCCTTGAAGCTTCTACGACGACTAGAACTCCCAATTTCCAATCGAATGAGCCGCCTTTGAAGTTTCTACGACGACCTCTTCCATATGAAGTGCCTCTGGGAAAAAATATAAATAAATAATAAAACATTGGAGCCGTATGGCTTTTACTATAGGCAACGCTAAAGCGTTGCCTCTGATAATAATAGATACATCTTCGCTTCGAACTAAGCTCTGTGTGATCTGTTTAGATACTTCCATCTGTTTCTTTTGTATTTCGTTGCTGTTTCCCCCATATTATTTCTGAAACTTTCTTCTCCCCATTTCTTCTTTTCATATGTTGATTTTTGAATTAAAATCAAGTTGCCATCAATCCATGATTAATTGGAGAAAAAGCCAAGACCGATAGTCTGAGTGAGAGGCACAGCTGTCATAAGCTTTTTCAGGAATGTATAAAAATGATAGAAGAAGGAGATAGAAGATGAAGAAGAAAGAGAAAAAATAAATAAAAAAAAAGTTCCACCTTACCCTTTTCATTCCCCATTTTACAAATTCTCTTAGGTTGGATTGGTAACAAAACAAAGTGAACTTCAAATATTGGTATCAACATAAAAGTCAATTTCTTTTGATTTAAACATTGTAATCAAACCTTTTTTTTCTACAGTTCCCCTAACGAATTGTTTACTTACGGTTCATTACCACGAGCTATTTGACAAAACACACATACAAATATTTGCTTATTTTACCCAAACAGCCACACACAATAGTTTTACTCGCAAGGTACAGTGTATACAAAACTTATTAGACTAAAGATATTTTGTATACACACAGATAAAAAAGATGAAGAAGATAGAAAAAAAAATCCAAAAAAAGCTTTTCTGTATCCAAAATGAAGCCCAACAACTTTCAAGAAACAGAAGAATGCACAACCACAAACGAAAAAAAAGGAAAAATAACATGTTTTTTCTTAACTACACCTAAAAAAAACAAAAAAAAAAAAAACACTAATTAAGAAAAGACTTTCACATATTTCTTGTACCTATCTCATATGAGGGGCATTTCCTATAATCAATTTTCAACTTAGTAATTATACATATATTAGATATTATTATTTGTCAAAGATAAGTGACAAAACTATCGGCTTTTAGAACATAATTACTGGCACCACAGCTCTTGCTAAAAAAATATTCATGGTAAAATGAAGAAGATATTCAGAAAAAGTGAATCCAAAAGAACTTTTGTGAATTACCAAAAACGCACAACAACCTCAAACAAGATGGGAAAAGACGCAGCCGAAAATAAAGAATAACCGTGCTAGTAAGAAAGACAGGAAAATGGCAGAAACATTAATTTGGAGGAAATTGAGATATATAGCTTACCACTTTGGTACATCTCCTTATATGTTAATCCATAATAGACTCCGTATTCCCAGCGAAGCTTCCTTTGGTCCTTTGGCTGAATCCAGGATAATTTTACCGAGGTAGGATCCGGCTTTAGAAGGCTGAATGTAACTACCCCAACGGAAGGTATGGGAGTACCTAAAATAAATGATAAGAACAAACAAAATTATTCTTCCATATGTTTAAACAAGTTTTCCATATACTCAGGGCTATATTAAAGGATATTGTTCGGCAGGAGGGCGTTTCAAAAAAAATACTTTACAAAACATCGAAAAATTTGTTTATATGTATTTTTCTTACTTTTGCACGAGTTGGAAGGAAATTTTGTGGAGTCAAATCGGGTTACGTCCCCCTCCCTCAATGCGGCCCAGTCTCGACAAATTTTCCCCAGTTCCATCCTACCAAGCTGGTAAGCCGGTGCTGAACCCAGTATAATTTCACTTATTTAGGATTGGACTTTAAAAGAGTGAATGTAACAATATTAACAGAAGCTACGCGGTTCTTTTACATAAACAAAAGAAGCAATTTTCTTCTTTTTTTTTTACGCCAACAGCAATTTTTGTGCCGTAATTTAATGTTCAGAAACATATAGTAATATTTCCAAAGTCCCTCGCCAAGAAAACTCGTTACCCTCATTACCCAAATTTTTCAAATGAAAATACCAAAAAGGGCATTTTAATACTTTAAAACGTATTTTTCAAAATACACAGAGGATGTGGGGGGGGGGGGGAATCCAAGACGACACAAATCCCCCCCCAATTGACACCCCTGTACTTAAAGCATACATATTATGTAAAAATAAAGGAAATTATCAAAACTAATGGCATAGTACCAAGAACATTTTTCTTTGGGGAAGGGGCTGCTTGTATTTGCGCCTGATTTGAACGTTAATAATTATTATTGAAACTAACTAATCTGTTCTTCCTTGAAGTAATACTTGGACAAAAATCAACTGTTTTTTTCTATTTTTTGTAAGTAAAATAAATTAAAAAACTAGAAAAGGTAGAAAAAACAGAACTTTCTTTTTACTAACTGTAACTAAACAATTTTGATTCTACAGCAAAGTTTCTTAATTTAACTTGAAAAACCTTAAAATTTTCAGGGAGGGTGGGGGAGGGGTAAAAAATAAAATTTAGTTAAATGAAGCTTCAATTTTTTTTTTCAAAACTAAGTATGAAGTTTGTATAGTCATAACGTAATAAAACAAATTTTCATAAAGATAAGAGGAAATGAAAGAGGTCATAAGTTATTTTGAGTCCTAAAGTACCCAGAATAGAAATATTTGTCCCCCTGGATCCTTCTTATCTCTGCCTACATCTGAAAACATGATTTTCTAAGATATTTCTTTGGTCAATCAAAATTACGAGGTCTTTAGAGCAGCATCACATCTTCGTAAGAGTGGCCACGTTAAACCGAAAAACAAATGAGCACAGTAACTAAGCTTAATTTGACAATACTTTACGTCTGCAAAATTCAAACTTTAACAATCTGTTGAATTCCAAAGACAACAAAACCTGCAATAGAAAGTTACACGTTAAGCTGTTTGGTGCCATATGTTTTTAGTTACGTTTTTTTTTTTTTAATTTGGCACCCGTTACGAAAAAAAATTGTATAATTGCATTTGGAGATCTTCTTCATCAAAAATGAATTTACGATTTTTCTCAATTTAAACTAAAACCTTTTTAGTTTAGGTTTCACTGAAGAATTTTTTTTCCCGTAGCCGGTGCCAAATTAAAAAAAAAAGAAACGTGGACACAGAATCAGTGAAACCTAAACTAAAAACATATGGCACCAAACAGCTTAACGTGTAACTTTCTATTGCAGGTTTAGTTGTCTTTGGAAATCAACAGATTGTTAAAGTTTGAATTTTGCAGACGTAAAGTATTGTCAAATTAAGCTTTAAGGTACTTATGGAAGGGATGGTTGTGTAAGCTTTAGAGGTGGCTCATTTGGTTGAAATTGGGAGTTCTGGTTTCCTTTTAAGATGCAATAGTGATGGAGGTAAAGCAGCTAATATCAACAGATCGTTAAAGTTTGAATTTTTGGTGTGTTTGAATTTCCGGGAAATAATTTCCACGAAAGGGGGGATTTCCGGGGTAATCGGAAAAACAATTAGAACT
Organism: Artemia sp. Kazakhstan ARC1039; assembly: GCA_029168905.1. Classification (NCBI taxonomy): domain Eukaryota; kingdom Metazoa; phylum Arthropoda; class Branchiopoda; order Anostraca; family Artemiidae; genus Artemia; species Artemia sp. Kazakhstan ARC1039. The sequence goes on along the minus strand of JAQQPU010003587.1, from coordinate 36,009 downwards.
GAAAGTCTTTTTCAAATGAAAGTATGCAACGGAGAATTTTTCAGGTTAAATCTTCCACAAGAAATTTTATATAGGGGAGGGGGAATTTTCAGTGAGGATGGAATTGTCTGGAAGGAATTTTGCGGGAAGGTGTATTTTACGTGGGAGAAGCTTTCCATGGAGGAGTTTCCCATGAGGGGAGGGAATTTTTCATGAAGGGTGAGCCAGATTTACCGGTGTTATTTGAAAAAAGGATCAGAAATTAAAAGAAGAAAACTAGTTTTTTCATTAAAAGTAAGGAACAACATTAAAACTCAAAACGAAAAGAAATTGTTCCGCATATGAAGTTGGTTGCCCCTCTCCTCAATATCTTGCTCTTTGCGCTTTTTTTTATCCCAAGCACATTTGGTTTATTGTTGTATATTATTTATTTTGTAAATGAGTTGTATCACAAGACAAGACGGTATTGCAGAAGGTGCAACTGCACCTTCTACAAAACAGCAGAATTCGGAATCAAAACTGCACCTTCTTAAACAATTTGGTGCAAAATGTTTTAGTCAGTATTTTTTTGTGAGGATTGCTCACGTTTCTTTTATTTTGAATTTAGCATCCGGTTCTACCAAAAATTATACAACTGCATATGGTATTTTTTTTTTTTTTTATCAAATTTGTATACCAATTTTATATAATTTTGTAAAATATACATGGTTATGTACGTCTTCACTTCACCAATTCAAACAAGCAGATTTCATTTCCACTCTCATTCATAATTCAAAATACTTAGAATAAATATTCTACTGTGTTCATGTTAAAGTTAAAGTCACATTGACGTCAATCTTCCAGGGACTTAAAATGGCCTATGCACAAACAGTGCAGCGTTACTCAGTCAAAAAAAAGAAAGAAGAGAAGACAGAAAAAAAGAAAAAAGACTACCTTTTGTAGCAGCTTGTATCCTTTGGACTGGTCCCTGCTTACCATTCTTCATCGGTGCCACTTCAAAAGTATAGCTTGTCCCCGGACTGAGAAGATTTATGTCAATTTCATTCAATTTAGTTGAAATTGGCTCTATTGCTTCATACAAATTTGAGGACTTAATCTTAACAGAATATTCTGTGGCAAAATCACTAGCCTCCCAGGCTAAAGTCACTGAAGTGTTATCAATAATTCCTAGTCTCACATTCAAAACTGGAGTCATCACCGTGTCTGCACCATATGTGAGAGAAACACGTTCTGAAGAGTTGCTAACGTACAGTTGGTTTTCCGCAGTGACCTGTAGTGGCAAAGAAAATACTATTTGATTTTTTTTTTTAATTTCCAAGCACCTAAAACTTGGCCATGTTAGGCTTCTTGCCAATATTCCACTTGTAGCAGGTAAAATAAAACTTACATGACAATGTTCATATTTATCATGGTAGGAACAGTAGGTGCAGAACAATAAAGAACGAACCACGGCCCATAGTAACCAAAAATTAAAGAACGCGTTAAAAAACAACAAAAATAAAACTAGCCGGAGAGAATTATCGCCATTTGTAGCTGATTCAGGAGTTTTAACAATTATCTCGACTATTCTTAATTGTAAAATATTATTTTGAGAATAAATTTATGGGAATTTAAAAAAATACTGTTAAGCCCCTCGAAAATGGAGTTGAGTCGGAACATAAAGTATACCATTGGAATCGCCATTGCTTAAAACACTGTGCAGGAAATTTACAGCCCCCTGGTTCGAACAACAAGGAAAATCACTTTTCTCCAGGGATAGCGCTCCGTTCTCCTCTTTTTTTCTTTTCTTTTTTTTTTCACTGCTAGGGGGCACTGGAATATCATAAAGAGCTGATGAAGGACCCATTACTTATAAGGCTAATAAAAGTTAAAAATACAAACATTTGACTTCACCTCTGGGACGGTGTACAGATGTAAAACTATAATATAATAATTTAGCATAATTTGATGTAGAACTTTAACAGAATTTATGTAGCATTAATCGGAATTCTTATGTGAAATTTAAAATCCACACTACACTTGAGTAGATTATGTGCTCTTTCTTTTATATGGAAATATATTTGGAATTTTGTTTGGGGATGGGGGGGGGGATGGGTGCGTAGGCTGCTAATTTTGTAAATTGACTCGTCTACTGAACCCATCAAGGAACAATATGTCCGTATTTTGCTGAAGCGACTAGAGATGGACTTGTAGAAGACTCGTTTCATGAGACACCAAAAATGGCATTTGCTCCGGCCGTTCCTGTCAAGATTTGTATATCCAGGGCTCACCATCAGCACACAATTAATCCCAGGCATTTGGGCTACTTCACTGTTTAATCAGCCTGACAGCCGAGCTAGACCAACGAATGACATGTAGACAACCTCATTTTAGACTCTGAGCAAATGAACTTAGCTATCAGGTAATTTATTTTATTGAGATAAAATACTACATATAACATAATCTACATAGGTATATAGTCTTAGAGCTTTCATTTCAAATTCTTCATTCCTTTCAAGTTTAAAGATTAAAAAAAGGAAGAATAATGTAATAAATGAAAACAAAGTTTATAAAAATAGAAGGAAAACAAGGAAGAGAGTTGGAGAGATAAAGGAAGAAGATAGAGCTTACCCAAAAATTATACTCAGTGCCAAATTTGAACATGTCTCTCAGAACCATGGCAGTTTCATCTCCTATTCTAAAAGATGTAGACGGGAACGGTGGCGAAACAAACACTCTGTAAGTTGGAGGGGGCCCATTAGACTGGAGTGGTTCTTTCCAAGTGAGAACAACTTCATTTTTAGAATTTTCTGATACTTTTAGTTCCTGCGGTGGGCTAGGCTCTGAAATGAAAAGTATATTAGAGAAAAAATACAATAACACACTAACATTCTAACACTAAACAAGAGCACCCAAAATAATACACTGAACAGAGAAGAAAACACAAATAAGCAGAAGACACAAAGCCACAAACTCAGGAGGAGGGACTGACGGGGTGGTTCAAAAACTAGGTCAACACCCTTTTATTTCTCCCGGATAACTCCTATGTGGGATCAACTCCGATATATATATATATAGGTTTAAGGGGTTAATTTTGAATCTAGCGTAAAATACACAAATCAGAAATGAGCTCTGTAATTAACCACAGGTGGGACCGGCAAAATTTGAACATGACTTTTCATTAGCTGAAAACTGAATTAGCTACACTCTACTTATTTACTAATACATACTTACTTACTTATAAATTCAATATAGTTTAAACTAAACACTTTCATTAGTCTTTGACGGACCAGGGAGGTCAAAATGGTGGATTGAAATCTTCAAGACCTGAGCCTCAAAGGGGCCACGAGCGAGTTTTGTGCAATAATGACGTTTACAAGTTTATATTTATTGTATGTGACCTAAGGTTGAAATACGTCTTCCATCATTATTAGATCTGACTTCTTTTTTTTACTTACTAGAAATTATCATCAAATATAATATAATATAGTAGGCATATTGTTTTCCTACTCATCGTGATTAAAAACAGATAGTCAAAATGCATACAAATGACGAAAATAAGTTTACGCGAATCGATAGTAGAAACATAGTATAGTCTATAATAGACATAGTTGGATAATATAGTATAGATACCATATATACAGATAGGGGATTACTGTTGGGGATTAGTATCATGTACTCAATGCATGATTTTTTAATTATGAAGTTTTTTTTAACTTATCTTAATAGTAGACATAGCATATTAATAGTAAACACAGTACAAACATAGTACAGTTAGTACGGTACAATGGATAGTTTGTTACACATGGACAGTAGTTATAGTACAGAAATTGAGAGAAATATAGATACCGTATGGTTCTATTTGTTGGTTGGGCCTTACTATTGTAAATTCTATATATAACCCACGTCACCCCTATTCGCATTACTGAATGGAGAATAGAAACTGGTTACTCTAATATTGTTGCTAAACACGGGAACTATAACAGACCTACCATGGGTGGACTTTATTCTACTTTCTGTTATCATTACCCTTTATCTTTCTGGTGTTTACTCCCTTTCAAGTGAGATTGAGGTTAAAGAAACATAATCATTTTATTTCAGATATTATAAATCTTACTATATAAGCCTTATCTATAAAGTTGTTTATGTAATCTCAAAGCTGAAATGGCTTGGGATTACTTTTTCTGATACACTTTCGACTACATGCTCGTCTCTGGTTGCTCTGCAATGTATTCGCTTCTCATATGGTAAAATCTCGCCTAATAGAGGGAGGTACAGCCACCAAGGCTTATGTAAACTTTACCATAGTTTTTGTTCTACAATTCTTTTTCTTTCCGGTTTGCAGCCTTTAATGCGCAAAAAAGACCGTCTTCAGCTAAGGAGAGGCTATTTCAAATATTGTAAATTCCTGCTATATTTACCAAGGTGGTACAGAAATCACAAGATTAATTCTCATTTTGCACTTATCGACCCTCTAGTACTGCTTGACAACATCGCTAAGGACCTGAGGACCAATACTCCAAGGAAGATATGTGCCAGTGACCCCCTCACTTATTTTTTTCCATATTAGAGATTTATAAATATTGTTATGTTATTTATGTTGTGTTTTTCTTATTATTTCCTTGTGGATAATATTATTTTGTTTTTTCTTTTTTACTCCGCATTTATTTTATATTGCGGGTTATAAATAAACTTACTTACTCACTTACTATAGTAGTAGAACAGTAGTTTATAACTTCGATGTCCTAGATCATAGGCAGTGCAATAGCGCTGCCTAAGTAAAGAACGATGTTGGTACAACGTTTTTTTTTTGTTTTTTTTATTTACATACCCGGGCACTTCGTATCGAAGGAGATGTCGTAGAAACTTCGAAAAGGGCTCATTCGATTGGAAATTGGAGTGACTAGTGCCCTTTCTAATAGTCGAAAGGGATTGGAGGGCAACTTGCCCCCTCCCCCACGCCCATCATTCCCAAAAATACATCCGATCAAAATTTTGAGACAGTCATTTTGTTCAGCGTAGTTGATTTCCGATAGAAAATATTTTTTTGAGGAGGACACTCCCCCACAACCCTCGGGGCAAGGGTTTTAACTTATGCCCTGAGGGCATATAAACGATGTTGGCACAATGTATTATTTTTTTTTTTTTCTTTAGAGCAGGGCAGTTCGTATCGAAGAAGTTGTAGTAGAAACTTCGAAAAGGGCTCATTCAATTGGAAATTGGAGTAGCTTGTGCTCTTTTTAATAGTCGAAAGTGATTGGAAGACAACTAACACCCCTTCCACGTCCACCATTTCCCGAAACACATCCAATCAAAATTTTGAGATAGCCATTTTGTTCAGCGTAGATGATTTTCAGATAGAAATTATGTTTTTGAGGAGGAAACTCCCCCACAGCCAGGGCAAGGGTTGTAAGTTATGCCCTGGGGGCGTGTAAGGTTTTTATAGAATGCGTTGTCGTAGAAACTTAAAAAAAACTCATTCAATTGGAAATTCAAAGGGCTAGTGCCATTTTTAATAGTCGAAAGTGATTGGAGGACAATTAGCCCCCTCCCCCACGCCCATCATTCCCCCAAACACATCCAATCAAAATTTTGAGATAGCCATTTTGTTCAGCGTTGTTGATTTCCAGATAGAAATTATGTTTTTGAGGAGGACACTCGCCACAGCCCTCAGGGCAAGAGTTGTAAGTTATGCCCTCGGGTTATATAAGGTTTTTATGGAAAGCGTTGTCGTAAAAACTTTAAAAAAGGCTTATTCGATTGGAAATTCAAAGGGCTAGTGTCCTTTTTAATAGTCAAAAGTGATTGGAGGGCAACTAACCCCCCTCTGACGCCAACCTTATCCGCAAACACATGCAATCAAAATTTTGAGATAGCCATTTTGTTCAACGTAGTTGAAAGTTCTGAAACTTAGGTCTTTGAGGATGACAACCCCACACAGCCCTCAGGCAAGGGTTGTAAGTTATGCCCTGGGGGCATATGAGGTTTTATGGAACGTGTTGTCGTAAAAACTTCAAAAAGGGCAAATTAGATTGGAAATTGAAATGGCTAGTGCCCTTTTTTAATAGTCGAAAGTGATTGGAAGGCAACTAACACCCCTTCCACGCCCACCATTTCCCCAAACTCATCCAATAAAAATTTTGAGATAGCCTTTTTGTTCCGCGCAGTCTAAAGTTCAGGAAATTATACCTTTTAGCAGGGCACTCCCCCCAGAGTCTTCAGGGCAAGGGATATAAATTATGCCATGTGGGGCATATAAGTTTTTATTGAAATCATTGTCGCAGAAACTTGAAAAAGGGCTCATTCGATTGGAAATTCAAAGGTCTAGTGGCCTTTTTAATAGTCGAAAGTGATTTGAGGGCAACTAACCCCCCTCTCACGCCCTCTTTTTCCCCAAACACATCCAATCAAAATTATTAAATAGCAATTTTATTCAGCGTAGTTGATTTTCAGATATAAATTATGTTTTTGAGGAGAATTACTCCCCCACAGCCCTCAAGGCAAAGTTGTAAGTCATGCCCTGGGGGCATTTAAGGTTTTTATAGAAAGCGTTGTCGTAGAAACTTCAAAAAAGGCTCATTCAATTGTAAATTTAAAGGGCTAGTGCCCCTTTTAATAGTCGAAAGTTATTGGAAGGCAGCTAACACCCCTTCCTCGCCCACCATTTCCCCAAAAACATCCAATCAAAATTTTGAGATAGCCATTTTATTTCACGCAGTTTTAAGTTCAGGAAATTACACCTTTGATTAGAACAATCCCCCCACAGTCTTCAGGGCAGGGGTTATAAGTTATTCCTTGGGGGCATATAAGTTTTTATTGGAATCTTTGTCGTAGAAACTTGAAAAATGGCTCATTTGATTGGAAATTGAAAGGGCTAGTGCCCTTTTAATAGTCGAAAGTGATTGGAGGGCAACTAGTCCCTCTCTCACACCCACCTTTTACCCAAACACATCCAATCAAAATTTTAAGATAGCCATTTTGTACAACGTAGTTAAAATTTCTGGAAATTAGGTCTTTTAGGATAATAACCCCATCAGAGCCCTCGGTGCAAGGGTTGTAAGTCATACCCTGGGGCCATATAAGGTTTAAATAAAAATTTGTTGTAGAAATTCCAAAAGGGGCTTATTTGATTGGAAATTGAAATTGCCCTTTTTAATAGTCGAAAGTGAGTGGAGTAATTAACACCCCTCTCACGCCCACTATTTCCCCAAACACATACGATCAAAGTTTAGAGATAGCCATTTTGTTCAATGTAGTTGAAAGTTCCGGAAATTATCTATTTAAGGATGACAAACCTCCCAGAGCCCCCAGGGCAAAGGTTGTAAGTTAAGCCTTGGAGGCATATAAGATTTTTATAAATAGAGTTGTAAAAACTTCAACAGGGGCCCATTCAATTGGAAATTGAGAGGGCTAGTGTCCTTTTTAATAGTTGAGAGTGATTGGAGGGTAACTAACCCCCCCCCCCC
>JAQQPU010003587.1:0-28485 GCA_029168905.1 Artemia sp. Kazakhstan ARC1039 | reverse complement strand
AACCCCCCCCCCCCTCACGCCCACCATTCCCCCAAACACATCCGATCAAAATTTTAAGATAGCCATTTTGTTCAACGTAGTTGAAAGTTCTGGAAATTAGGTCTCTGAGGATGACAACCCCCCCCCCCCACAGCCTTCACGGCAAGGGTTGTAAGTTATGCACTTGGGGCATATAAGGTTTTTATAGAACACGTTGTCGTAGAAACTTAAAAAATGGCTCATTCGATTGGAAATTGAAATGGCTAGTGCACTTTTTAATAATCGAAAGTGATTGGAAGGCAGCTAACACCCCTTTCACGCCCACCATTTCCCTAAAAACATCCAATCAAAATTTTGAGATAGCCATTTTGTTCCACGCAGTTTTAAGTTAAGAAAATTATACCTTTGATTAGAACAATCCCACACAGTCTTCAGGGCAAGGGTTATAAGCTATTCCCTGGGGGCAAATATGTTTTTATTGAAATCTTTGTCGTAGAAACTTGAAAAAGGGCTCATTCGATTGGAAATTGAAAGGGCTAGTGTCCTTTTAATAGTCGAAAGTGATTAAAGGGCAACTAACCTCCTTCTCACGCCCACCATTTCCCCAAACACATCGAATCAAAATTTTGAGATATCCATTTTGTTCAACGTAGTCGAAAGTTCTGGAAATTAGGTCTTTTAGGATAATAACCCCATCAGAGCCCTTGGTGCAAGGGCTGTATTTCATGCCCTGGGGGCATAAAAGGTTTATATAAAAATTTGTTTTAGAAATTCCAAAAGGGGCTCATTTGATTGGAAATTGAAATTACCCTTTTTAATAGTCGAAAGTGAGTGGAGTAATTAACACCCCTCTCAAGCCCACCATTTTCCCAAACACATTCGATCAAAGTTTAGAGATAGCCATTTTGTTCAACGTAGTTGAAAGTTCCGGAAATTATGTATTTAAGGATGGCAAACCTCCCGGCGCCCCCAGGGCAAAGGTTGTAAGTTAAGCCCTGGAGGCATATAAGGTTTTTATAGACAGAGTTGTAAAAACTTCAACAGGGGCCCATTCAAACTCATGCCCACCATTCCCCCGAACACATCCAATCAAAGTTTTCAGATAGCCATTTTGTTCAACGTTGCAGATAGTTCTGGAAATTAGGCCTTTGAGGATGACAACCCCCCCCCCAGCCCTCAGGGCATGGGTTGTAAGTTATGCCCTGTGGGTATATAAGGTTTTTATTGAAAGCGTTATCGCAGAAACTTCAAAAGGGCTTATTTGATTGGAAATTAAAAGGGCTAGTGCCTTTTTAATAGTTGAAAGTGATTGGAAAGTGACTAACGCCCCTCTCACGCCCACCATTTTCCCAGACACATCCAATCAAAATTTTGAGATAGCCATTTTGTTTAACGTAGTTGAAAGTTCTGGAAATTAGGTCTTAGAGGATGACAACCACCCTCACAGTCCTTAGGATAAGGGTTGTAATTTATGCCCTTGGGGCATATAAGGTGTTTATAGAAAGTGTTGCCGTAGAAACTCAAAAAGGGTTCATTTGATTGGAAATCGAAAAGCCTAGTGCCCTTTTTAATAGTCGAAAGCGATTGGAAGGCTTGAAATTTTTATAGTAAAGATCAAAGTGGGTATAATGTGTTATTTTTTTTGTTTTGTTGTTGTTTAGACCAGGGCACTTTATATCGAAAGTTGTCGTAGGAACTTCAAAAACGGCTCATTCGATTAAAAAGAGAAAGGGCTGATGCCCTTTTTAATAGTCAAAAGTGATTGGAGGGAAACTAATCCCCCTCCCATGCCCACCCTCCTATTTGCCCTTATGTTTAAAAACTAAGTGTTGCCACAAGATTAAATCAAAATACACCATTAATGCTAATTCCCAATAAGGCATCTCAGCAGTATCCCAAGAACAACTGAGGGTATTATGTTCAAACTTTCGGGGCTACTTCTGCTCTTAAAATTTAACCAAATAAAAATAGCGTAAGTGTATCCAGGCTATCAAAGAAAGTAAACAGATTTTTTTGCGAATGGTATCCAGTTTTCAGTTTCAGGTCAACTAGAGGAGGTATGAAACTAAATTAAACACTACTATTTGTGTCCAGATTTTTAAAACGGTGTATGTTGTTAAAAATTTCTGAAAATTTTTCTCCAGCATACAAATAGCAGGCCAAACTATAAATTCTTAAAAAAAACGAAAAGATTTAAAGTATTATTTTCTGTTCCCCTGAAAATACTATGTCAATATAAAACGAACAGAAATTAATTAAATAAACTTTTCCACAAAATAAGTTTTTCAAAGAAAAGTAAAGAACTCCATTAAACAAAAAATGGGCAAAAATAAAATCAAATAATTTACCAAGCGTGAAACTACCACAAATCAGCATCGATAAATAAATGAAACCCATAACGAACAGAAATTACATTAAATAACCGAGTAAAACTCAAAACGACAGAAATTAGCATAAGTTGGGCTCAAAACCCCTATGCCTTCCCAAGGCCAGTACATAATTTGCACTTTACTGAAAAAAATACAAATGATTGTGCATTGTCAGTTTAATATACATATACTAATATTTAGTAATCAAAATGTTAATATTATTTTATCTATTAGAATAGTTTATTTATTTTATTTATTATTTCATTTAATTTCTGCTCGTTTTGAGTTTAACTCGGTTATTTATTCTAATTTCTGTCCATTTAGGGTTTCATTTATTTATCGATGCTGATTTGTGGTAGTTTTACGCTTGGTAGATTATTTTATTTTATTTTCGCTCATATTTTTTTTAATGGAGTTCTTTACCTTTCTTTGAAAAACTTATTTTGTGGAAAGTTTTTTTAATTAATTTAACAGAAAGTCAACTATGCGTCACAAAAAGATTTCAGGTTCAGTATTCCTTTAATTTCCGCCACACCATACTATAATTTGTGTTATTAATTGATGCTTATTTTAATTTTATTTTGCTTTGGTCTCCCTCTCTTACTCCATGAGTGGCAAAACCTTTATACGATATGGGCCCAAAATAAATTACTATTATAGGTACATTTTTTTCGCTGCAAGCAATATGCGCAGAAAAACTTCCGTATATTCTTTCTTCCTTCCTGCCTCAGGTAAAGCGTGAAATTGAACGTTGCAAAAGGAGTCAACCCAGGGAATAGAACACATTTCCCTTTTGCCCTTGCCAGGTTTGTCCATAGACTAGTTTTGACTACCCTCAGAAAAAGAAAAACCCACAAGCGTTTCATGAATTCCTTAAATGGCGTTTGGACATATCCCTTTTCTTTTTTTTTTAAACCCTCAAATACGACACTGATGAAACACAAACATGTAATCGACCATTTATAATAATGGACTCCTAAGTTGTTATGTTTGAAGGTGACGATAGTGCATCACAGCTGCATTCTATTTTTGAACAAATTAACTGTAGGAAAGAAAAACGAGCAAAAATGGGGTTTTTATAGGCCAAATGAAGATACTGAAAAAACAAAGCGAATATTTCGAGAGGACAAACGCCTCTCTTCTTCAGCACGAAACGAAACGATGTATCAATAAAAGCTAAAAAATTAAAAGAATTAAAACCAACTACCTAACAAAAATAAAAGCGAGTTATTCGCCAATATCCGCGATTGGCACAAAATCCAAAAAAACATGAACTGCCATCGACGGATACTAGCGAACAACTGACAAAGAGAAGGAAACCAATTCATTCACTCGAAAAAACAAAACGAACCAGCAATTAAATAAGTTGGAGAACTATGTAATTTGATTTCGGATTTTAAATTAATGCATTTCTTGCAGACACCCTTTAATGTTTGTCCTCTCGAAATATTCGCTTTGTTTTTTCAGTATCTTCATTTGGCCTATAAAAACCCCATTTTTGCTCGTTTTTCTTTCTTTTTGTGATGTCAGGCCAATGTGGTTTAAGAAATTATTAACTGTAGGTGGTCTTTTCAGTCTTTGAGTCACTGCAGTACGTGGCTCCTTCTAGAGCCATGATTCCCAAACGGGGTTCGCAGGCCCCACCAATGGTGCATGGCAATATTTTGGTGAGTCATGGGTAGGATGTGTACCCTTCGTCTGGCTATACTTTGGAATCTTAATTTTAGAAGAAAAAAAAAATCTTGTGAATGACGTCACATTCATATGCATTTAAAGAGCAAAAAAGACACATGGTAATATTAAAATGACGTTATACATTGTGACGTTATATATTTAGACAACGTTTTTCATTTGTATAAAACATACCTAGAAGACGACCCAAAAAATACCAAGTAAATGGCCTTTTAAGCTTCCTTCACGTGAACACATGCAAATTTTTGAATAACAAAATTTAAATATCACAAGAAGGGCATCATGATTTCAGAAATGCCTAGGTGGGGCATAGCCTAAAAGCGGTTGGGAAACACTGTCCTAAAAGCTACTCTGTCACCTCTTGAAATATTAGGTCATAAGTTTTAGCAGAGTAGCATAACTTTTGTATGATGTGGGTTACAATGTACGATGATTTTAGGAATATTTATTTCTTTACCTGCAATAGGCGTAGTAAAAATTTTATAGATTCTTGACGGATATTCTTCTTTGCTTTCCTTCTGCCTCAGGTAAAGCGTAAAATTGTACGTTGTATAAGGAGTCAAACCAGTGAATATAGCGTCTTTCTCCTCTGTCCAAGTCAAATTTGTCCATCGACTAGTTTTGACCACGCTTAGAGATGGCAAAAATTGAAAAGACCCGTTATGAGACCAAGAATCCCAGCTGATAAATAATGAAGTTGCATTTGACCGTTTAGTGTCTGTGTATACCCGCCATATCTGTAACAAAGACAAAACTCTTCAATTTGAAACTGATAGCTACAACGATGACTAAAGCTAATAAAAGATGAAGAGAATTAGATAATAGCAGAGGCTTGATTCCAGATGCCGAATGATCTGTTAATTTTTCCGAAAGATCTATCAATTTAATAAGTTAATTATTTATTTTTCCTTCATCCCCAATCCGGGAAAACAACAATTCTTACCATAATAAATATACATTAAATACATACAGTGTAAATTATAAAATATGACTTGAATAGAAGCAGGTTGGTTGTTAACAATAAACCAGTAGACTTTTAATGGTTTAAATTGAAGATCAATGATTTATATTAAAGAATATTGTTTAAATTGAAGGATGAAGTTTAAATTGGAGGATAATGGTTTAAATTGAAAAGTAATGATTAAATTGAATGATCATTATTATTTGTGATTTCGCAGAATGATCCGAATGATCATTCATTATTTTTTTTCCTTCGTCATAAATCGTAGAAAACAGCACATTTTGCTATAATTAACTATACAACGATAATCATAATAAGTAAAACGGTAAGATATTTTGGTTCCTGCAGCAATTTTAAGTCTATACAGTGACCAAAATGATTCTTTATCCGATGGTCCAGACCAAAAATACTAACAACAAACAAACTTATAATTAATGATAATTAGCTTTTGAAACAAATTGTGAATTTCCCATGCCTACAATCAAAGGTCGTCCTTAACCAGATAACAAAAAAGAAAATATTAAATCAGAAGGAAAATAAAAGCCAAAATTAAAAAAAAAATTAGGATATACAAGGGGATGGGAGGGGGTGACTGTCATCAAAAGTAAGTACATAGTAGGGTCATATCAGGAAAATTAAGGCAGGGGGGGGGGGTATAAATATCAAATAGATTAAGACAGTAGTTGTTATTACGACTATTTCCAGAGTTCCTTAGTCTGAAAAAAAAAAAACATCCTGCGTTTACTTTCTTCAAAAGCGTATGCCTTCCCCTTTTCGTTGTATATTTTAGAAAGTTAACAGAATTATTTTACACCAGAGATGAAATGCAAATAATTTGAAATCCTAATTAATGCACTTATTATTTCCGAATTCAACAGAAACAGGTCGGTTGATAACAATAAACGAGTAGGGTATATAAAAACCTCAAGAGAACTGACAATCCTGACATGCTTTCTAAAGTGTGCTAAAACGTACCAAATTCGTAGCTGACAATTTATGTCAATATAATTTATGTGTTATTCAACAACTGAAAAAACAAGGGAGTAACTAAGCTTTTTTGTTTCTCTTTATTACTGTTTTAATAACTTCCATCAGAAATTTTCCCAACGAGTTTATCTCATACATTTTCACAATTCATCACATACGTTCAAACATTCACAACAACGTTCACAACATCACACACGTTCGCAAGTAATTATACACGTTTAAAAAAATTTTTATCCTTCATAATTCGTCTTCCCATTGAATATAGTTTTGGAATATTAGCAATATATATGTAATTTCATAAAAAAGCTTAATGCTTATACATAGCAATATAACGGTTGAAATTAAAATAAAAAGATCTTGGGAACCCGCTTCTGGAACCCGAGTTTCTGGTTTTTTCAATCTCAAAGTTTTATTAATAGAGCTTTGCTGATCTTATACTAAATTTTATTGGCCAATCAATTATTTTGTACTGATGACATTAAGTAATTTTATTCGACTTAAAAAGTAGGGAATAACAATTAGGCTATTACTTGATTATTGTAACATTCAGTTTCATTAAACCATATCAAATCGAAGAGTTGCGGTCTAGAAATACCTCCTTTTTACATCCATTCTCAGTATTTGAAAACATATCAGTCCCCCGTTTTGCCTAAGTCCAGTGGACATTGTCTGTCATGGGTCAACACAAAAATTTCGGTCACCCACACTGCAATTCCAGTGGGCTTTCCCAGTAGGCAGAACTCGTGTTGATAGTTCAAAAATCAATGGACTCTGAAAAATTCTCACCCCACCCCCCTTAAAGGAAAAATTTTCAACACAAATAGTATAATTATTTAATCAAACAAACATGAAATTGCATATAATATAAGCGACATTAGCATTATAGCGGTGAAGAATCATATTATAAATGCATAGACAACTCGAGAATATTTACTAGAAAATAACTGATGGCGTTACACTTGTTCATATAACCTTACTTGAGTTCAAAGTCAGTTCAGTTCCTCATATTAAAGTTTTTATAAAGTTTTTTAATGAGTATTTAGCTTAAAAAGAAAATGGAAAAGCAACCTTCACTAATCTCTGGCTGATGTAATTTCGATTTCATTGGAATTTGAGTATATGAGGTTATCTTTTATCCTTAGAAACTACCTTGAGTTTAGTCCATTCAATTCCTCACAATATTTTGCGCATAAAATTTTTGACGAGGAATTAACTTACTAAGAAAGGGACAACAAACCTCTCCTATTCCCTGGTTGCTCCAAGATTCACTATCATCCTAGCAACAATTTCTATTTACAAATAACCTAGCTTTGGGTATAATGAAGGTCCTAGGTATATGACCTTCCTTTATTCCCAAGGCCTTCTCAATACGAGCGTTACCTAGCCCAATTAAAACATACATAATAAGATCGCTTGTAATGCAAACTTTGTAAGCATTATAGTGGTGAAGAATCAAAATTGTAACAACACCCTGAGAATACTTACTAGAAAGTAATAGATTGCGTCGCTATTTCTTCTTAGGAACAAATTTGAGCTTATCATTTTTATTCAGTTTCTCATAGTTTAAACAGTTGAAAAAAGTTTGGAAGCATAGGAAGATAAGTCTGCGAACCAAGATTAGAATATTGGAAGCTACGGTGATGACAGTGATCAAATATGGTTCTGAAGCATGGGCGTTCTGACAAACAGAGGAGGATTTGCTAAAGATTTCCAGAGAAATTGCCAACGGATTGATTTGAGTACCCTGCTGACTGTCCGTTTTTCAAACAGTAGGCTGTGTGAAAAGTGTGGTTTAATCCAGCTTTTTAGGACTATAATGAGAGGAAGGTTGATATGGCTAGGGCATGCTCTGCGGATGAAAGATGGCAGATTGCCAAAGACTGTCCTTTTCAGCCAACCACCTAGGGCTAAACGGAAAGCAGGTTGTCCGCGGTTGGGGTGGGAGGATGTAAAGGAAGATTTAAGGGAAATAGGAACTTCCTCAGAGGGTGAAAAGAGGGGGGCTGTAGCTGTTTTGGCCACAGGTGACTTGTTGCTGTAGTGATTTGTTAGTAGTAATAGTAGTAGCATATTCAATACAGAGATTTTTTCCGACGACGAGTTTATTTAAAAAGAAAGAGGACAACTAGCCTTAACATATCCCTAACTGCTGTATGACCTAATTCGATAAGACCCCTCCTAAACTAAAGGATTTTAGCCTAGAATTATATCTTTTTCGTATTTACCTCCAAACCCAACCACGGAAAACTACATATAGTTAACTAGTCCAATTGAAACAAGGTCCTTACAATACAAGCAGTAAAAGCATCATAGCATAAGAGATTCAGGTATAAAAAGTATAGATATTCCGAGAGTTATTACAAGAAAGAATTCTACCTAATTCTAAAAAACTAGACTAGAAAACAGAAAAAAAACTAGAATATTTTTCGTGTTTATAGATTTATAAAAGTAAATCAGAGTATCTTATAATTTTCAGTCTAAATCAGGCTAAAAAAACTTACTAGACGCCGTTTCTTTTCTTCTCAGAAACCAACTCGAGGTACACATCTGTCTGGTTCCTGATAATTGTTCTATTTTGACGAGTTAAAAGTTTTTTGACGAGGAGTTAACTTAAATAGAAAGGGGACCACGAACCTTTGCTATTCCCTGGTTCCAGCATTCACTCTCATCAGAGCCATCCCAACAGTCCTCTTCCCCATCGCATACTTTTTCATCGTGCAAGCAAGTCGAACCGTCACAAAGAAATAGCCCGACAGGACAGGCAAAATGGTCAGTAGCTGCATCCACTGAAACAAGAAATGGCACTCATTTTTTACAATACATTTATTAGAATTAAATCTAATCAGTAGTAAAAATAAGAAGGATACATAAAAAAAAGATATTACGAACAGCTTTGAAATATCAAGAGTAGAAATAACAAGGATTTTTTTGCAAAAATTAATTAGAATTAAAGAACAGAAATTTCAGAATGTCTATAGGATCTACAACGTTCTAATTTTGCTTTAGTTTCAATTTCAAAAATAGAGAACAATAAATAAACATTCCATTTTAAAAATTATCATAAAGCATCAATTAGGGAAAACTTACCACTTGTAGAATTACATCCCCATTCGTCAGAGCCATCGGCACAGTCCGGTCTTCCATTGCAGATAAAATTTCGAGGAATGCAACCAGTACTTCTCATACAAGAAAACTGCTCGGGGGTGCACGTCGTAATCTCTCCGTGACTTGAATGACAATTTTCTTCATCTTCTCCGGATGGACAATCATTGTCTCCATCGCACACCCAAGATTCCCATATGCAGGTACCTAAAAGCAGCAAACTTACAGCAAAAAATCGTAAAACTATGAAATTAGTTAATGATATAGGCAAAGTTACAGTGTTTAACTTTTTTTCAGGTTTGACAATGATTAATATTCATAATGGTAAATTTTGTACAAAATGAGATGCACTGAGACGAGAAAAGCGAAGAAAAAAGCGAAAGGGAAAACAAAAATAGTGAAACAGTGATCATTCAAATGTTTTATCATTATTATTTTTTTTTTTTTTTTGCACAACTCAGCTGCTTAAGACTACATAATTAACTGAAAAGTTTACAATGTTTTCACGATGTTTACAAGATATATTAACTAACTGGCCAATTTTCCAGGTCCTGTAAAAAAAATCTAACAATTATAAAACAAGATCGCTAAGAAAGGAAGAAAACGAGGACAATTAGCCAGTGAAAAATTGAAAATTATGCAAATATTTCGGTCAAGACCTCCGCTTGACCATCCTCGACTAGCAATTACTAACAATTTGATTAATAATTATCGAAACAAATAGGTTTCGAGTCCACATAGACATTTGAAGAAAATATGTACAAAAATAAAAAAAAATAAGATCAGCTTAGTTTGTGCTCAGAACGAGAGAAAAATTCGCGCAAATAGAAGACATTGGGGCCAAAAAAGCATTATACAGCCTATTCAGGCTTATCATGAGGAAGTGGCCTTTTAATCAAGCTAGCAGCCCAAAATCACAAAGATCCAAGATGTTATTGCACAGAGATCACTAGGGCTTGGGTAGCCTCCATACGAGCTGTATGGAGAACCGTCCAGGTAATTAGCGAAGAAGGTTCAGGATTGATTGCAGGGCCAACACTTTTAGTCCCTTAAGAAAACAGAAGGCAACTCAAAACAGAAAATTTGGTTTTCACTGAAGTAACTTGAAGGATGATGTAAACAAGATCAGAGTAGGTTATTTCAACCGCTTTTTGAAGGAATTGGTGATTATTACAAAGGAACGGTATGTCATCTACATAATGAAGGTAGCCACTGCTGACAAAAAGGTTCAGTAGAATGAAACAGAATATGCTTCATATCAATTCGAATGGCACTATTCAATAAAACCAGGACGAGGACAGAAACTTGTCTTATTCCTTGCTAAATAGCGATTACCATACCAGCTCCGGAGAACATTGAAGAGCGAAGGATTGATCCCATATTTTAATAGAGAACGCCTAACCTGCAAATATAACATACACTCGAACGCCCTGAACATGTTAATTACGCAAACATACAAATTATTTTTCGACTTCCGATGCCCATCAAAATACAACTTACGACGTTTCTGAAGAGGGCTGTCAGACACGTTATTGGGGATTACAAGTCTGAAATAGCAGCTATAAATACTGTACAAGTAATGGTGTGGCAAATGAAAGAGGGCATAAAACTATAATCCATCAATCTCAAGGGCTTAGCCAAGTTTAACAGACGAAGTCGGACTTGGGCAGTTGAAGATTTTGATGGTCATACCTGGATATACAATGAATAGAATGTTCTTTGAAAGGTCTCAACTGACATAGCGTAGTAAAGGAGTAGAGAGCGAGCCGTTTTTTTCCGTACAAAAACTTCAATTGCCTTAGACTGCAAAGATGGTAAATTTAATATCAACTTCGATATCTTAGCGACAGTTCCTGAGAGTCACTCCGTGTCTCAGGAGTTCCTGCTAGAAATTTCCAAATTCTACGACGATGGAAAGCTCTTCTAAGCTCGCATTTTTGCCGATTTTATTATGGAAAAGGAAGCATCCGAACGAAAGTTCAATCTTCTTTATTTATCTCAATCCACCAAAACCAAAGCTTAAGACAGAGCTCAATATCTTGCGACTCTGTATTTTCTTTCCAACCTTGCTTCTGTGTGCCAAGCGAGACGCTTGACGAGAACACAGAAGAGGGAATTTTAAGAGAAAGAACTTACCTCCAAAAAAAACAACGGGGATCCAAGAGGCTCCTTTATGTGATGTAGATACAAGGTGGTGAGGGAACATTTAGTTTACAAAATTTAATAAAGAAAAGATGGCTAAAATTTAAATAAAATAGTGGAAGAAAAAAAAAACAACAACAACAACAAAAAAACAATAATTTTAAATAACAAAACAGATTTTTATTTTTCAAAACTATTGTTTTTTCTGTTTTGTTCCACTGTTTTATTTAAATAATACCCGTTTTCTCTCTTAAATTTTGTTAATGGAAAAGCAGTGTAGTTTAAGATATTATTTACGAATATGTAGTTTGTTCCGGAAAATAGAAATAAAAACATACGGAAAAGTCACTATTGGAGAACTGAGAAAAAAGAAGCTAATATGAACGGCTTACAAAATACATGAATAGACAATCATTCCACTAGCAGTAAAATCGCCTTTTACGATAACCTTAAGAAACCAGTTATTTGCAGAAAATTTAAAGTTTAAAATTTTAAATTTTATTTGCAGAAACTTTTTCCAAGAGCCCGTCCTCACTTTCATACAAAATATATGCTAGCTTCTTTTATTCATTTCTTTCCCAACTGATAAGAACAAGAAACATAAAACAAAATCATTCCAAAGAAAATGAAATGTGAAAGAATAATTAATTAGACAATCATTAACCGATTATATAGTTCAAATAATCAAAATATTAACAATTATCATTGTAATTATCAAGAAATATAAGAAAAAACAACAAAATAAACATCACAATAAATTGTAATTAAGTCCCTGTGTATGACGACAGGTTCGCATTTAAGAATAATTCTTAAAAGCGAACTAATAATTCTTAAAGATTTATTAATGAATAATAAATCAAATCAATATTTTAATTACCTGTGTCTCAATTTATTGAAAGATTCGCAAAAATATGTTTTTTCCATTTTAATGGCTTCCCTAGCCCTTTGTGTCAAGCCTCTATCGTTAGAAATCGCTGTGTCATCATCAAATTGTATGTGATGGTTAGGGTGATGTAAAATGTATTCTACCAAAGCTGAAATAAAAGTTTCAGGAGGTATTCTAAATTTTAGAGCTTTATCTATTGAGTTACAATGCTCAATAAAGCATTCAACAAACTATAGCGGATTCGGCCAATGTAAAACTTTCCACAGTCCCGTTTGTTTCTTCATCTTGAGGTTTTTTTTCTCTTTGTTTTTAGTCCTAACTCTGAAAAAGTGAGCGAACATGAAGTCCCAGGATTACTAATGTGTTTTTACAAATTAAAATCTTACAAACATTTTTTAACATGCCAGAAAATAACTTCAGTTTATACAAACCTGAAGTGTTGATTTACGTGTTTTTGTTTTTTTCCTTTGTTAGCTGTTATAACCACTTTTCATACAATTTAAGAGATGACAGAAATCTTTATTTTAGAATATAGATGGTTGGAAAGAAAAAAGAATATATTAAAATGAGACGTAATTCGTTTAAACTCACCTGAATTACATCTAAAGTGACTTTCACCGCAAGTAGAAAATGATGTTCTTTCCGTTTCGTTAGCATTGGAGGAGGAATCATCACCTTCTTCTGAACATAACTCTTCATCTGAATTATCACCACAGTCATCAACTCCATCACATTTCCACCAATAGGGAATGCAGTAAAGATTATCGCATTCAAAGAATACATCAGAACAGTTACCCTAAAATATATACACACTTTAGAATCTAATAAAAGAGGTGCAAATATAAAGAGAAAAATGGTTATATTAGAACCAAAAACAGAACCAAACGACTGGTAATGATTAAAAGAAATATTACGCATTATTTTTTGAAAGAAATTATGTATTTATATAGGTTTATTTAGCAAAGAAGCCCATACCAAAAAAAAAAAAAAAAAAAAAAAAAAAAAAAAAAAAAAAAAAAAAAAAGGTTATATTTCAGAACAAATTGAATAGCTATCTCAGAACTTGTATTCTATGGCATAAAGAACTTGTACAAAAATGAATATTTTGCTGAACAAAATGGAACCTTTATGTGGCGTGGTATTCTTCGACACTTAAAAAGAAAATTAGATATTTTCATTTCTGTTTAAATGAAACATCTTCCGATATTTTATGCCCATTGGTTCGATTATGGAGACGATTTTGCAGTCTCAAGCGAAGATCTCAAGCCCTGTGACGGGTTACTTCAGCTGAAATCGAACTCCAGTCCCATAAAAGTGTATTTTGCAACGAATATATGAAATAAGCACATATAAAATCAAGCATTATTGTTCTTATTTTTAGATTTATTTTTATTTTATTAATTAATTAATAATTTGTTAATTATTTCCATTTATTAACTGCACCCTCTATTTTATTTTAATAAAAATGAAATTCAAATATAAATAAAATGTTCAAAAATTAATAAATTAAAATAAGGAAGCTTGAAACATAAATTCTGCAAAAAAACTTCTAACCCTGATGAAAACAGACTTAAAAAAAGGTACCATTTTAGTATCTAGGAGGGCTAAAGGTTACGATTACCTAGACTTAAGGAACAGGTTGATCTTTCAACACACCTCACACAAAAATGCAGATTCTTTTTCGAAAAATTCGGTATGGATACGTCTTTATTTATTTTTTGCTTGTTTTGTGCACGAAAAACAACCCATCATGATTGCTCAACATAGGTGAAGCCATCCGAAAACCTCTTCTATGCCCCCAAGGTGGCTGAGAGAGCAGGGCATGATTACTAAGGGGTAAATGTAGACGAAAACGAAGTCTGCACGAAGCAGAGGGAGAAATGAAGGGGGAGAGACTCCTCCACATAATAGAATTATTAATCACGAAGGTCGGCTTACTTATCGAGCTGCTCTATACAAGAAATATCATGATAATGAGTAATTTCATTATTTTTCAAGTCATTGAAAAATAATTGATTTTCTTTGTTGTTCAAGCCTAGATTCTAGGAATCTACTTTTTAGTTTAATATGTCACTATTTTTAGAAATTATGGGCTGTTTTATTTCTTAGTATGGGACGTAATCGTCTCTAATTAGGTTGCTAGCTACCGCTGCAACCCTGATATTTTTTTCTCATTTTCACCCTGAAGAAGAGCTTAGATATAGTGCAATGCGCACGTCCAAAATTAGTAAATTTAACTTAGCACAATGAATGATAAAACAGAGGAAGGGAATAGAAAACAGGAGGAGGAAATTCACTTATGTAACATTTAAAATTATGAGTAATTATATACAAACTAGACCATATAAAGCATATATTTATACTGAATTTTTACAGAACTTCATGGGACTTGTGTTTGTAATTTAACCCGAATTAACTTGGTTTATTAACTTAGTGAATTAAATTAGTTTATCTATAAAAATTTGCACTTCTCGATATCCAATTTTACATCACACTCTAAAATTTCCGTAAAACCTTTCTCCAAATGTCTTTGAGCTGCGGCCGGTGTAAACGAGCCGCCAGGAGACGCGTAACTTGTTACTTGCTTGAATTGCAAACTTGATAAACTTTGAACGTTTTCATCTCAATCCACTGATACCTAGTCGCTTCTATCCACTCGCTCAATCACTGATAGCTAGTCAAATCTGCTGGAATTCACATTTGAATTCCAGCACGGCAAAATTCAGCCTTCAGCTCCACGAGATCTCAGACGGTTCCAATCTAAGGTGGCTTATAGTATTTGTGCGCTACGTGAAAGAGGGCATGATTAAGCCAGCAATTTTTTTTGTAAGCCTCTTATAATAGCAAATAAGACAGTCTTCTTCAAAGAAACAATGTTTCGTGGGATACAGTTTCTGTAGCCTGCACGGACGGAGCTCCAGCCATTCTGGAAAGACAACCTGTTCTTTTTACTATAATGAAAGTCGATGCGTCATAAACATAATTTTTTCATTTGTATTCTGTACAGACATGCTTTGGCAACAAAGCATGTTTTTGCCATATGGTTTATAATTAAACCTGTTTTCACAAGAGCAGCAACAATGGCATGTAGACTCGTTCACAAATTCTGAGTTCATTTTAACATACTAGACTGATATCTTCGTAGCTATCAATCACCTCAATAAACAAATTTATGGCTTTGGAGTCAACTTCATCGAGGCAGAAAACAAACCTGAACGATTTTCACAAAAAAGCTACCGGTGTGAAAACTCCGAACAGGAAACCATAACTTCGCAAACTTTTACAAAGATATATTTCGAAACAGAGGCATTAATGTACCCGGGGAACTGAAGCAAGCAATTGCCAGGATCTTAGATGAACTTACATAGTCTCTCGCTGGGTGGGACAGCCATCTGCATTTAGCGTTGAGACAGCAGATGTGAATACCTCATGAACAACAGCAACTCTCTACAACAACACTTTCAACATTTTGGCGTTAACAATGGTAGAGTCACCTGTTACTGTTATGAAAGCTCTGGCATGTTTCATACCGTTTGTCATAATATATAGCCTGTA
This sequence comes from Artemia sp. Kazakhstan ARC1039, assembly GCA_029168905.1. Lineage (NCBI taxonomy): Eukaryota > Metazoa > Arthropoda > Branchiopoda > Anostraca > Artemiidae > Artemia > Artemia sp. Kazakhstan ARC1039. The sequence goes on along the minus strand of JAQQPU010003587.1, from coordinate 12,812 downwards.
TTCACGATTAATCCTTTTTGGGGATCATGGACACATAGACGAAAAAAAAGACCTTTTTTGCCAAATTAGAGCCAGTTAGTTATATAATGCACTAGAAGTCACACTTGTTTGCGGTAGATAATAAATATTCATTATTATATTTTTGTGCGAAAATGTCTGTTTTTGTCAGCTTTCTATAAATATAGACCTGTTTTGAATTTGAAAAAAATCTTTTTTTTTAATTAATAAGGGTTCGATAAATATGTATATGAAACTGGTGGCGGTCAGTACCTCCAACAAGGTTAAGCACCACTGTGTAAGCAGGTAAAATATACGCAGATTGAAATCATTTAAATTATTACTTAATTTATTTTCCCTTAAAGTATTCGATTTAGGAGGTCATGTTGATAATTACAAAAAATACAACATATGAATTGTTTAAACAATAATTTTCAGACAATTCTCGTAATATAAGCAAGATTTGCTTTAGGCTGTTTCGAAAAATTCATTAATAAAGACAAAAATAAAACTAAAATTCAGCCTACCTAAAAAAAAGAAGAAAAATCTTATCAAAAAGCAAAATGATGAATCTTAAAAAATAAAAAAAGGCAAAATTCGACTATTCCAAAATTTTGCAAAGGTTTTAATACATATTTTATTATTTTCCATGTAATTTGCCAAAACTTTGCTGTTTTGAAAGATGTGCCCTTTTTTTTACTTCTACAGCATAGGCAGCACTATAGCGCTGCCTAAGTAAAGAGCGATAACAGCACAATGTATAACTCATTTATTTTTTCGTTTTTTTCTTAGATCAGGGCACTTCGTATAGAAGGAAGGAATTGTTGTAGAAACTTCTAAAATGGCTCATTCAATTGAAAATTAATGGGGCTAGCGCCCTTTTTAATAGTCAAAAGTGATTCGAGGGCAACCGGCCCCCCTCCCAAGCCCATAATTTTCCCAAACACATCCAATCAAAATTTTGCAATTGCAATTTTGTTCAACGTAGTTGAAGGATCCAGAAATTATGTCTTCGAGGTTGACCCCCCCCCCCTCAGGGCAAAAATCATAAGTTATGCCCTGGAGGCATATAAGGTTTTTATAGAAAGAATGGTCCCATGAACTTCGGAAGGGGCTCATTGAAGTGGTAGTCAGAAGTTCCGGTGCTTTTTTAAGAATCAAAGTGATCGGGGGACAGATACCCCCCTTCCCTGATGTCATATTTTCCCGAAATGCACCTGATAGAATCAGAATCAGAATCATTTATTAACATAAAAGCTTTCGTAGTCAGGGTTTAAATCCCGACTAAATCGCGCTATTATTTACAAAGTAAACAAAGACACAAAAAAATTAATACACATGTCACTTATTGTAGACAGAAACATAAAAAGGCACAGCTCAATAGCATAGAAGTTAAGAGCTCTGTGGGCAAAATGTATTTATTTATTTTTTTTTTTTTTTTAGACCAGGGCACTACGTAGAGAAGGAGCTGTCGAAGAAACTTAAAATAGGGCTGATTCGATTGGTAATTGTAAATTTAGTGCCCTTTTTAACAGTCGAAAGTGGAAAGTGATTGGAGGGAAACCAGCTACCTCCTATGTTAGTAATTTCCCCAAATACATCCACTCCGAATTTTGAGATAACAATTTTGTTCAGCGGAGTTGAAAATTCCAGCAATTATGTCTTTGAAGATTACAATCCTCCCATAACCCTCAGGACATGCCCCAGGGACATATAAGGTTGATTTTGTCTCTGTTTTTTTTTTCTGGATAATAAATTGCTATTACTACTACTATTAAGGTTTTTTTTATGAAAAGGGTGGTCGTATAAACTTCGGAGGGGGCTCATTGGAAAGGAAATCAGAAGATCTAGTGGCCTTTTTAATAGTCAAAAGTGATGGGAGGGCAATCAGCCCCCCCCCCCACGCCCATTATTTTCCTAAATACATCCAATCAAAATTTGTAGATGATAATTTTGTTCAGCGTAGTTGAAAGGTCCAGTAATTATGTACTCGAAGATTTCAACCCCCTCCCCAGCTCTCAAGGCAAGGGCCGGGGGCATTTAAGGTTTTTATGGAAAGAGTGGTCGTATAAACTTCGGAGGGGACTCAATGGATTGGAATAAGAAGTTCTAGTGCCCTGTTTAATATTCAAAAGTGATTTGAAAAGTGAAAAATGAAAAAGCAACCAGCTCCCCCCCCCCACCTTCATGCCCATCTTTTCCCTAAAAACATCCAATCAAAATTCTGAGATTGCCATTTTGTTAAGCATATTTGGAAACTTCAGTAATTATGTCTTTGGAGATGTCTCAACATCATAAAACAAGGCCTTCGGAGTTGAAACAACCCCTCAGAACATGGGAGCAAGGGTTATAAGATGTGCTCCAAGGCGTAATTTTGAAATTTTGAGATAGCCATTTTGTTCAAAATAATCTAAAATAATATAACAAGGCCTTTGGGGTTGAAACAAACCATCAGAACATGGGAGCAAGGTATGTAAGTTATGCACATAAGATTTTTATGGAAGGCCCGGTCGTAAAAAACATTAGAGGAGGCTCATTTAATTGCAAATTGAACGTTCTAGCTCCCTTTTAAAAGTCAAAAGTAGTAGAGGGCAACTAGCCCCCTCCAACTGACTTCTTCTTTTACTCAAACGTATTTGATCGAAATTTGGAGATAGTCATTTTGTTAAAAATAGTCCGAACATATAACAAAGGTTCCAGAGTTTAATACGACCCATCAGAGCCCCGGGGCAAGGGCAGTATGTCAGGAATTTCGTCCACTGTTTCCAAATAGTATATGTTATTGAGAAGGATATGCATGTTTGACCTTTACATTCCAAAAATACAAAGGGCATTCAATGATAGAACTTTCAAATGAGCTAATTCGATTCAAAATTAGAAGTTCTAGTTCTGTTTTTAAGATTAAAGAGATTGGAGGATAAGCAGCGTTCCTCCCAAGGCCATTCATTTTCTAAACGCATCCGGTCAAAATTTTGAGACAGCCATTTTGTTCAGAATAGTAGAACGGTTAAGTAGCCATGTCTCTTGGGATATTGGGTATATCAACCCCCTAAAATTATACAATCGGCTAATTATGCTTTAAAACTAAATCGAAAGGACTATGTGTATGGTTGTAATTGGAAACCTCAGCAATTTATCGAGAACGACAGGGGAAATTAAGCTAAAACTTTCAGGGCCACTGCTATTTCTACTTCTACTTTTACAGTTAAAAAAAAAACAAAAGACTGTAATTGTATCCAGGTTATCAAGACTATAGACAGAACATTTTGAGAACGAAATGATGTTTTTTTTATTAGGCCAACTTGACGAGGTATAAAATAAATTAGACAATACGATTTGTTTCAGGAATAAAATCTGTCGAAAAAGTTTCTACAATATAAAAATAGCAAGCGAAACTATGGATTCATATAGAAAGAAAATAAAAAAAGATATAAAATGTTATTCTTTTTTCAATGAAAAAGAAAATGTCAATAAATACTTAAAAGAAATTAATTTAAAAAACTTTTTTCAAGAAACAAGTTTTCAAGAAAAATAAAGAGCTCCATTAACCCAAAAATGAGCAGAAATAAAGTCAAATGATCTTCTAAGCGTAAAAATACCGCAAATCACCATCAATAAGTAAACAAAACTCAAAACAAACAGAAATTACATTAAATGACAAAGTCAAACTCAAAACGAGCAAAAATCGACATGATTAGGTCTGACAACCTCCATGTCTTTTAAAGACCAGAACATAATTTGCACTTTACTGAGAACAAATACATTTGAATTTTTTCTCTTTTTTATTTTAATATATGAAAAATCATTAAAACTTTAAGAAATAAATGTCTGTATATGTATAATTAAACTGACAATCAACGGTCATTTTTTTTTTTTTTTTTTTTTTTTTTTTTTTTTTTTTTTTTTTTTTTTAGCAAAGTGCATTTGTGTTCTGTTCTTGAAAAGGCAGGGATGTTTTCAGCCCTACTCATGTTAATTTTTCCCTGTTTTGAGTTTGACTCGGTCATTTATTGTAATTTTTGTTTGTTTTAAGTTTCATTTATTTATTGATGGTGATTTGTGGTATTTTTATACTTGGAAGAATATTTGACTTTATTTCTGCTCATTTTTGGCTTAATAGTTTTTTACTTTTCTTTGAATTTTTTTTTTTTTTTTGTGAAAAAAGTTTATAAATTGATTCATAAAAAGAAGCATTGTCTCCTACCTTTTGAAATGGGAGGTTGGATGGCGTTGTTGTTGGAGGTGGAACTGTTGAGGTACAATTCAATTCATCTGACTGGTCTTCACAATCATAGTCACCATCACACACCCATTGCTTCATAATACATTTATTATTGGCACAGCGGTACTGTGTTTCTGTGCAGGTGTTGTTTTCACAATTAACCTCATCAGAGGCATCAGTGCAGTCAGGTTCCCCGTCACATCTCCACTGAACTGGAACACAACCTCCATTGGATATACATTTGAACTCCTCAGCTAAAAATTGAAATTAACAGTGAACTGTAAGTTGTTTTAATTATTTAATTAGGGAAATTAAGATCAATTATAGAAACAACAGTAAATCTATACTGCAAAAAAATTCGGTCATAGAACAAAAATAACGAAAATCGACACGAAAAAAACTTGACAAAGGTTAAGAAACATTGAAGCAAGATCCAATTTTAGGTGAACATGCGTCGTTCATTGAAAGGGGGAACCAAAACAACAGGAGAAAATGCCACCAAGAACTCTGTTTTTTAACCAAATATTTTTTTACATTCACCCGTTTTTCCTCATAGCCAATTAGAAGTTGTAAAAACACCAACTCTCGTAAACACTATACGAACCAATAGAAACATAAAAAAAAAGAAAAACGAACCTCGACAGTTGGAAATTTCTGTTGCGCAGTCCTTTTCGTCACTATTATCACCACAGTCATTCTCGTAGTCACAACGCCATCTTGAATTTATACATTTACCATTACCGCAGCGAAATTGGTCTGAAGCGCAAGATGAATAGTCTGAAATGACGAGATAAAATATCAAGACCTGCTATATTTCTACTTCACATCTTACTGAGAATTTCTAGTAGTACATTCTAACACTAGCAGATATACTACTACTACTACTAACAACTCACCGCAGCACCAAGCCGCCTGAGGCCAACACAGCTACGCACGCTCCTCCTCCATTCCAATCTATTCAAAGCCTCCCTTTTTACACCCTCCCAGGAAGTCCCCATTTCCTTTAAATCTTTCTTTATGACGTCCTCCCACCCCAGACGAGGACAACCTGCGGCAATCTGTCATCCTTCATCGGCACAACATGCCCTAGCCACTTCAACCTTTCTTTCATTATAGCCCTAGAAAGCGGTATTGAACCATATTTTTCGTACAGCCTACTGTTTGAAATACAGTCAGTCAGCCGGGTACCCAGAACAATTTCTCTGGAAAACATCTAGCAAATCTTCATCCGCTCTTCGGAGCGCCTATGCTTCAGAGCCATATTTGACCACTGTTATCACTGTAGCTTCTGATATTCTAGTCTTGGTTTGCAGACTTATCTTCCAAACTTTTTTTAACTGTGAAAAAACACCCCGAGCCTTGGCTATTCTACTTTTAACATCTTCACTGCTCCCACCGTCTTTACTAATAAATTTCGTTACCCAACGTCACCTTTTCATCTGCACTTATTCCTAGCCTTAGTGACTTAGTCTTCTTAACATTAATTTTCAAACCTGTTCTAGCACCCTGAACTCGCAAAACCTCTGAAAGTTCATTCTTTGCAACAATAATACTGGTATATTTTACGAAAGATGAACAACAGCATTGATTTTTAATAATTTTTGGTTCCTATTACAAAAAAAAGAACCCTTTTCAATATCATTGTATTTGTAGCAATTAGTTTAGTTTGTTTTATTGTACGATGCAATAAACCGTTATTCCTTTTAAACTCATTAGCTGGATAAAGAATTTGGTTAAATAGGAGATTTTTTCTCTTTATAAATGAGCATTTCCAAAGTTATAGGACCGGTAAGTATACTCTGTTTTGTCTCACATACGGTGGATCAAATTGAAGCATTCATGACTAGTTTTATAAAAAGGGGGAGGGAGGGATTTCCAGTGCAACTTTTCTCCTGTCCTCACAAGAGTATACAGTATATTGCTTTTCTTTGGGTTATGCGTGTCTTCCGACAAGCTTTGATGCTATTCTATCGATAAGTTAATTTTAATAGCTTTTTCTCCAAAATAAATTTTTTAAAGAAAAGTAAAGAGCTAAATTATACCAAAAATGATTAGAAATAAAATCAAATAATATACCAAGCGTAAAACTACCATAAATTAGCATCAATGAATAAATGAAATCTAAAAAGAACAGATATTATAGTAAATAACCGAGTCAAACTCAAATGAGCAGAAATTGACACGAATAGAGCTGACGCCCCCATTGCCTTCTGAACACCAGAGCATAATTTGCACTTTACTGAAAAAAAAAAACAACAACAAAAAATCAACAACAAGAAAACAACAACAACAAATGAATGTGGATTGCCAGTTTAATATACATATACTGATATTGATTCCTTAAAGTCTTAATAATTTTGGATTTATTAAAGTGAAAAAAGTAAAAAATTTAAAATGTATTTCTTTTTCAATAAAGGGCAAATTATGTTTTTGAACACTATTGGAGGATTATTGTGCGGGGTCACCACTTTTAAAGGCAAAAATGGCGCAAAGAATTGCTATGCCACTTACTGGAGGGGGACGATCCCTCTTTGGCCCCAAATTAGTGGGATTTCCGCGGTTACCCCAACGGTTCCTTTATACTAACGTGATCGAGATTCCTTTCCAAGTTTTTTCAATCCGAATCGCCATTCCATATTTCCCAACTTTCCCCCAACTCGTTGTAGGTCATTCATCTCTCTTTTGTAACCATCTTCTTTTATTTCCCATGGGTCTTTGACCTCTTTTTTCCCCTTATTATTTATGTTTTCAAGGCCAAGCCCATCCAACATTTTTAAATTTTTCTCCCTATTATTTATTTCAGCTAGGCACAGCCCAGATAATTTTTTATTTTTCGCCACTGCAGGCTGAATCTCCCAATTTTGTCTCTTCTTTGCATTCCTCTTTTCGTCTCTACTTTTCTCAATTCTGTCATTCGCGCAAAATAATAAATCACCGTTATATCTAAATTGGACTCCAGTGTCCACTATCTTTGACTGAATAATTTCATTGTAGCTCCATTTAATATCTCTTTTCTCTCTCTTAGTTTTCTTTTGTTTTGTAGTAGCATTAAATAAATCGTCATGAAATCTGAATTGGACTTCAGTGTCCATCCTTGACTGCATTTCTTCATTGTATCTTCGTTTAATATCTTTTTTCTCTCTTTTAGTCTTCTTTATTCTTACCGCAGAAACAATTATTTCGTCATCAAATGGCAATTGAACTCCGACATTTGGTTTTTCATATTCTACTAAAATCTCTTGAACTTTCCGAGGAAAAACGCGTACAATAAATTTTGTTTCCTTTTTCTCTGGTACAATCGGTGTTTCATTTTGGCCTGTACTTGTTATCATCTCATATTCATTAACAGTGTTCTCAAGTTTTCTATTATTTGTAAATTTTCCTGAAAAATCAATTTCGCGCGTCTTTTCTTCAACATTTTGTGGTCTTTTTACTTCCGCATCCCCTTTTTGTGGATAAACATTTTGAACCCGAGTATCCAGTATTTCGTTTTTCCGACAGGGTGGCACAGCCCCCCAATTTGTTTTATGGGCCGGTCCACCTCCCCGCCTTGTCATTGAAGTAGCATATTCTTCCGTCGTAGTGTCATTTTGTAATTTTTCCTCTGTTAAAGAAGTCGCTTCTAACGATAGGAGATTTCCGATATCTCCAAAGTCTCCTCCTACTAAAACATCCACTGCTAGAGTGGGTACTAAGCCTACTTTTATCGTTTTTCTCTGGACCGTACCGTCCTTCTTTGCAATTTCTATTCTTACCCAAGCAGACGGGCATGGGTGATTGTCCCCATAATAACATAATGTTGTAATCTTATTTTTATTGTCTATCTCCGTTCTATTAATTAGGCCAGTTCGTACATAGGTTTGGTCACTGCAGGAATCAATTGCCATTTCGACTAATTCCCCGTTCAACTTTCCGTATATTTTATGCGACTCTGCAAATGCGTAATTTTTTTTCTTATTATGGGTCATGGCCCAGGCTGTCGTTTTATGTGGTTTTTGGTCATGTTTACTGGGGCAGTTTCTTGCAAAATGCCCCGTGGTACCACCGTTATAGCAAGTTAGTTCTCCTTGCGCTGTGTTATAGTGCCTATTTTTGTTAAACTCTCTATATTGAAATATGTCTGTCTCCTCAAATTCCTCTCTTATTTCGGTCCACCTATTTGCCATTTCCGCCATTTCTTCGCTTGTTTTTGGGTTCTTTTCTTTCAAATATATTTTCAATTCTCTGTGGGTATTTTCTAAAAATTGTTCCATTACTGTTTTATTTACCACTTCCGTCAATTTTTCTTTTATCTCTTCCGGGTCTTCACACATTCTATAATTTTCTAACTCTAGCCATTTTAAACACATATCTTTCAATTTGTACCCAAATTCTTTATATGTTTCGTTGTCTCGTTTTCTTTCGCTTCTAAATCTCCTTTGAAAGTGCTCGGGGGAGAGTTGAAATTTTTCAAAAATGGCTTGTTTTAGCCTTTCAAAATCTTTTGAGTATTCCATTGGTAATGCTTTATATGCAAGTTGTGCTTTGTAGTTAAGGAGGGGTTGTATTCTTATCACCCAATTTTCTCTCGGTAATCCGCTTAATTCTGCCGTTTTTTCAAAATTGTGTATGTATAAATGTACATCTTCATTTTCTTTCATTGGTTGAAGATTTACTGCCTGCATTATTTCTATTGTAGACGATTTCTGAGGCTCTTGGTAATTTCTCCCTGCAATCATTTCCATTATGTATTTTCTTTCCTCTCTGTCTGCCTCTTCCTTTTTTTCTCTTTCTCGTCTATCTTTCTCTCTTTCTTTCTCCATGAAATTTAATAATTGTTGTGTCGTATCTATTTGAGTACTCCTTCGCGAGCTCCTACTGGAAGTTGAGCTTCTACTACTCCTGCTACTTGGCCTACTCTGAATCTCACTGTTATTATATTCTCTTAACTCATTTTCTGAGTCCACTCGTTGTATAATATTCTCTTCTGCTCCCAACTGCCCTACTTTTTGTACCTTCTTTGAAGGGTGAGTTTGTTTTGTTATACCCGTTCTTTCATGTGATAATTTTTTCTCATGTATTATCGCCACTTTTTCTTTTGTTTGCATTTCTCTATCTGCGAGTAATTCTTTCTGCACTTGTTTTAGACTTTTCTCTTCTTCTCTGGTTCGTACCGGGGATCGCTCTATTACTGATTTTGGTTTAAAAATATCCTCTTCACACGTCTCAGAAATGTCTATTTCACCTGTTGAGTGATATATGGTTCTATTTGATGGTGTTTTTCTTATGGTATTTCCAGCGGGAGTCGCATACAATTGTGTGTCTGAATCCTATTTTTGTTTTACCGCGGTAGATCTTGTCTGAATTCTTCGTTTGTTCGCCATTATTTTAAAGTTTATTTAACGTCTTTCGTTCAAATGAAAACTCTTTTATTAATGTTTCTTTTTATCCTTTTGTGAAAAATTCTTTTCTCTTAATTTGTCGATTATCTGTGGGGGGCTCAGCCTCCCTTATCTCTCAAGTTAATTATTCGCGTGATTTATTGATTATTAAATTTTATTCCCTATTATTATCCGACTAGGCACAGATCAGATAAAAATTTTCTCCTTACGATTTTTATATATAGCCTCTGTAACTACAATAGGCTACTTTTGTAGGCTAAATTACCCTGTCTCTTCGAAAGCGCGGAATTCTTTTAATTATCAGATTTACTGATAGGACCTTAACTCGCTGCCACCACTTATTGGAGGATTATTGTGCGGGGTCACCACTTTTAAAGGCAAAAATGGCGCAAAGAATTGCTATGCCACTTACTGGAGGGGGACGATCCCTCTTTGGCCCCAAATTAGTGGGATTTCCGCGGTTACCCCAACGGTTCCTTTATACTAACGTGATCGGATGGTCTATGGCCACATTTAAAGCCAAAGTTTACCGATAAGATTTCTAATTAACTCTTTTAGATTCGCCCTAAGCTGAAAAGTTAAACTCTTTCCAGCCAATCCCAGGGCTCCTAATATACTGGCCAATCTCCCTAACTGCGCACTTTTTCCCTCGTGGTCAATTAAACACGTACGCAGTTAAAAGGACCCAAAATGGCGTCAAAGAAAATAATAGGAAAATTAATATTTATTATTTAAAGAAGGAAAATAATGAAGGGGCCCAAAGAAATGATTGGGAGGGACATTTATCTGACAAAACTGGGACCAAGGGTTCCAACAAACACTAAAGGCCAAACCTGCCCGCATTTATCAATAACAAATACTATATGTAAACAATGGGTGAACTACATAGCTTACAGCTCTTGCCTCGGAGGTTGTAGGGGGGAGGGGGTTGAAATCTCAAAAGACATATTTACTGGACTTTTCAACTATGCTGAACAAAATGATCATCTCAAAATTTTGATTGGACGTGTTTGGGGAATTGGTAGGCGTAGGAGGGGTAATTTGTTGCTCTCTAATCATTTTTTACTCATAAAAAAGGCACTAGAGATATCAATTTCCAATCAAATGAGCTGCTTTCGAAGTTTCTATGATAACTTCTATATAAAACACCTTTGTAAGAAAAAAAATACGTTGTGCCCACTCCGCTCTTTACTTAGGCAGCGCTATTGCACTTCCTATGATAGGCAGCAGTGATAATCTAATTCTAAAGAAATAAGAGACGTTAAAAATTCATGCTAAGAAGTCGGAATCGCAAGAGACGATTCTGAATAATTTAAAACAGTATAACTTTGTTGGATATTGATATATATCTCACAACTATTTTCAATTTTTCTCTTTATTGTCTATCAGTATCATGGACTTTACGTGAGTCGGGTCCGTACCTTCTTTTTTTCTCCGCAAAGTATTCTCACTGCTACCTAACAGCTGAAATTTAATCAATTACGGTTACGAACCAGACTACCACGATGTTTCAAAAACTCTAGTGGACAAAGAAGTTTTAACAACAGGGGGGGGGGGGGTCAATAAAACTCAAAAACTCAAAATTATCAAAAAATATTGACAAACTTACAATAAGCGGCCAATTATAGCACAAATAAAAGATAAAACCAAATAATGGGTAATTTATGATTATATTTATCCAGGTTGTCCATGATTACACCATAGAATTATATTTTATAACTTAATCTACAATTTAAAAACAGTTTCTTATCTTTCTAGCATAGCTGAAAAATATGATTTGAGATAAAAAAAATTGGTAGAAAGGACCAGGTAAGAAAAAAGGAATTTAAATTAAGGGGGGGGGGAGGACAGGTAAATTACTAGATAATTCTGGACTTCAGGGGAGGAAAAATACTGTATTTGAAAACATAGTAGCAAGCTAAACATAATTATCTATCAAACGTCTGAAACCTGTCTTTAGATAGCTGATAAAGTGGTATAACCATATTCATAGTAATCACCAGAATTTTTATAATTATAAATGTTTTTTGGAAGCATTTGGATCTTACCACATGTCATTTCATCAGAATTGTCTCCACAATCATCATCGTGATCACAAGCCCAATGTTTAGGGATGCAGCGTCCATTATCACATTTGAAAGTTGAGTCACCACAAGATCGGTTGGGATCACAATCCACCTCATCTGAACCATCTCCACAGTCATTATCGGAATCGCATCTCCACATAATTGGCACACACTGACCGTTTCCACAAGTGAAAAAGTTTTCAAAGCATGTTGAGTTACTGGCTATTAAAAATAATCAAAAAGCTTAATGCACTGTTTGGAAAAAGAGGAAAAAGAAAAATAACGAACATTCAGATTCCCAAAGAATCAAGACATGAACACACACAAGGAGATATTAAGACATTTTTGCCTCCTCTGACCCATGTTTAGTCATGAGAACTCTCATAGGAAGTTCCTAAATTTCAGTCTAAATATATTTTGGGGGATTTTAGACCTCTTCCCTTGACGAAAAATTCCCAAGTAGGACCGTGGGACTGCACCTAGAAATTTTTCAAGGATGTTGGGTTATTACAAGACCCCAATCAAAAATTGGGCTACTTTGCAAGACCCCAATCACTAAAATCTCCCATCAGTGGTCTCTTTCGCCTCACCGCCTTGACGATATGGTTCTAGTCACATAAATTAAATAATTACCCACTGTAGGACTGCATACAAAAGACAAGAATTCGTCAGAAACAGCCGTGTTTCATAAAACAAGAATGAACTAATGACGTTGAACTTGTTTTCAGCGAACGTGGTGGGCACTTAAAAAAAACTGGAGCTAGCACATTGCGGTATCTAACACTATGAATCTCTTCCTAGAAAATCTTCAGCCCCTGAGTTGCTGACTTTAGTCAACCACATGGGTGTATGTTGTAGGGCAATGACAATCAAATCCTAACCGAGTAGTTAGCACACTGGACTTGAAATCCTGAGAACAGGAGATCGAGTCCTGGTGTCGCTGATTTTTTTTGTTTGGAACCGGGGTCAATGGCGTGACTGTAAGCTCTGCCAGGGTAAACCCAGCTCTAAATGGGTACCTGGAGAAATCTGGGGGAAACCTGCGCAAAGCAGAGCATTCGTCAACATGCGAAAAAGTTTAAATTAAAGTTTAATGACTATCAAACATGTTCTTCTCAATCAGAAACTTCTTATATTTCTATGTGG
>JAQQPU010003586.1:21082-40257 GCA_029168905.1 Artemia sp. Kazakhstan ARC1039 | reverse complement strand
GGAAGATTTTGTTTTCTCTGGAGAAATTAGAATTGGAGCACGTTCTTTGGTAAAATTCAGAAGAAAACTTGAACTTTTTTTATCTTCTGCGAAAAATTTGGAACAGTATTTTAAATTTTTCATCTCTTCGAGACAGATCTGAACTAAAGTGGAAAATTTTTATATTATTTGGAAAATTAGAATTGATTAAAAACTAATTTCTTTTTCATTGAGAAAGTGGGTGAAAAAGATAAGTACTTCAAGTTGGAAAATGGGTTTAGGAGGGACATTATGAAAGGAACTTGTTCTAAAAGGATATAATAAAGCCATAAAAGTGTTAAAAATGGAGAGGGGGTTCTTTGGAGGGGTCCGCGGAGGGCGTTTGGGGATCCAGGGGCCCTTGAGGGGTGGAGTGGTCATATGGGAGCCTGAGGGGACCTTTGGGGACCGGGATGAGCCTTTGGGGGTCTGGGGAGGGTCTTTGCACGTCTGAGAGGGTCCTTGGGGACCGACTGGTCCTTTGGGAGCCCGGTGGACCTTTGAGGACCGGGTGAGGGCCTTTGGGGGTCCGGGGAGCCCTTGAGCACCGATTGGGCCCTTTGGGGGCCGGTGGGTCCGTTGGGGGTCTGGGCGACCCTTGAGGACCTGGGGAGGACCTTTGGGGTCCGGGGGACCCTTTGGGGGTCCGGTGGTCCCTTTGGGAGCCCGGTGGACCTTTGGGGACCAGGTGAGGGCCTTTGGGGGTCCAGTGGGTCCTTTGGGAGCCTGGGGGACCTTTGAGGACCGGAGGCTTCCTTCGGGGTTGGGGTAGAGCAATCGGGGCCCTTTGGGAGCCCTGGGAGCCCGGGGTGGGCCTTTGGGGACCGTTGGAGGGCTTTTGGGGGTCTGGTGGACCTTTGGGGACCGGTGAGGGCCTTTGGGGGGCTCGGGTATGGCCTTTTTAGGGTCTGGGGCCCTTTGGGTGCCTGGGGACCTTAGGGGACTGGGTGAGGGTCTTTGGGGGTCGGGGGGGGGGGGGTCCTTTGGAAGCCCAGAGAACCTTTGAGGACCGCTGGCTTCCTTCGGGGTTGTGGTAGGGGGATCGGAACCCTTTGGGGTTGGGGTAGAGGACCTCACAACACTGTTCAATTGAAACGTGTGTATTATAACGACCACACTCAAATTCTCTTCCAAAATCTCTTCTAAAATCATATTTTATAATGTCTCTAGCTGTTTCGCCGAAATAATTCCATAAAATAGCTAAAACGGTTTCGCCAAAATTATCCCTAAACGGAATTTCAGCATGTTCCTTTTGTTTGGCATCTCTGCGCTAATGCATTTCAAATTATTTGGAAACCTTTTCGCGCGCTAAGATCAAAACGTCTGCTCGGAAACGATTCTCTTGTTAGAAACAACAAATTAATTTCCCTTTCGTGAATCAATTCTCTTTAGAACAACAAATTAATTCCCCTTCCCTGTCAATCAATCAATCATGACATCATCTGTCATCTAAACTGTTTCTCGGGAACATTTCTGTTCGAAATCCAAAGACATTAATTAACTTCGCGCCGGAGACAATTTGATTAATGACTGATAGCACATGTATTTCCCGGGAACTCGTAACATTTGGCTTGGAAACAACAATAACAAATACTGTTTCCCGGAAACTCGTAAAATCTGGCTTGAACAACAACAAGAAGGAAGTGTCAAAGTTTCTGTTTTTCCATTCTCACTGACAAAATCCATAAAACCATCAAATAATCAACACACATAACCATCCATGAAACCATCCATAAATGTGACAAACTTTCTGTTTTTTCATTCTCACTGACAAAGTCCATAAAACCATCCATAAATGTGACAAAATTCCTGTTTTTCAAATTCTCACTGACAAAATCCATAAAACCATCCATAAATGTGACAAAATTCCTGTTTTTCAAATTCTCACTGACAAAGTCCATAAACCACGTGGTTCTATGCCCATATATGGAGCCCCACCCGGAGTAGAACCCCCATCTCTACTACGGTCTCAAAGCTACCCTTATTAGCCAGTTCGTTTTTTATTTAGTTCTATATTTTTGCAAGCCTGTGGTATTAAATTATATGGTATATTTTATGTATATGCAAGACCTTATCCAGGATGGATACGGGGTTTGAACCTCCCTCCCTCCCTCTCAAAATTATACCAGACTCGTAAAAACGGACAAAAAATGCATATAAACAAATTATTGACGCGTTTTTTAAATTTGTTTTGTAGCCCCTCCTTCCGTACAAAGATCCGAGATTTTTCCTTGCGTATTTATATTGTGTATATTTTGGTAGCTGATTGAGTAAGTTTATATTTGAAGTCTTGATAATTTTGGCAATTTGATATCTATCTGTTTTTCTTTACTGTATGCTTTTGATAAATTTGACTTTTGTACTATTAAATAAAAAAACAAAAAAAAAATAGTTTTTTCGACCGAAAGTAAGGAGCAACGAAAACTTAAAATAAGCAGAAACTGTTCCGGAAACTAAGCCTAACTAAGCCCTCTCCTCAATCCCTCGCTCTTCACGCTAAAGTGTTTCCAAAAAGCTTCTTATTTAAATTAAACGGCCCTTGTGTTTCAGGAGACGTTCACAAGGGATTGGGACAAAAAGTCAAACTTTAGCGTAAAGAGTGAGGTATTAAGGAGGTACAGCCCCCTCACATGGAATAATTTCTGTTCGTCTTAAGTTTTAATGTCACTCCTTACTTCCAGTGGAATTTTTTTCAAATAATGCCGGGAAATTCGCCTGCCCCGTCCATAGGAAATCCCCCCACGTAAAATTCGTCCATGGATAGCTCCTCTCCAGTAAAAAACCTCCCCTCCGGAAAAAATCCCCGGACAATTCTATCCTTGCTGAAAATTCCACCCCACCCCCCCCCCCACCCCCCCGAAAAATGTCCTGCGGACAATTCCACCTGGTAGATCCTTCTTGACCCACTTTCATTTGAAAAAGGACTTGCTTTTTATTTTATTTCTGGTCGTTTTATTTTATTTTATTTATGGTCAAACCATACCGGAAATTGCTCCTCTGTGGAAATTTTATCCCCGGAACAACCCCCCCCCCTATCCTGTGGAATACCCTCCCCCTATGGATAATCTAGCAGGCAATTCCAACCCCGCTTAACATTTAACCTGGACTATTCCCCCTGAACATCTCCACCCGTAAAATTGAGTCACAAACAGAAAGTAAGACAAATAAAAGGGATTTCGTATAGGAATTCTGGGGAATTCTCCCTGTGTAAAATCTCCCCTTGAAAGTGTACCCGAATACTTCCGTCCCCACACAGAGAATTCTTCCTGAGAATAAATCCCCTCCGCAAAAAATCCCCCCCATGAAAAATGTCTGTATACTTCCCATTAACAAATACTATGTGTAAACAATGGGCACATTTCATAACTTACAGCCATTTTCCTAGGGGTTATGGGGGTCATATCATTCCCAGAGGCATAGTTGTTGGACCTTTCAACTATGCTGAACGAAGTGGCTATCTCAAAATTTTGATCGGATGATTTAGGGGAAAAGGTGGTGTTGGAGGGGGGCTAATTGCTCTCCACCCCTGGGAGAAACAACAACAAATAAACACGCACCTGCGATCTTTCTTTTGGCAAAAAATAAAAAATCCACATTTTTGCAGATCGGAGGTTGAAACCTCTACAGTAAGGTTCTCTGATACGCTGAATCTGTTGATGCGATTTTTATTAATATTTCTTGACTTTTTGGGGGTGCTCCCCCCACCTATTCGAAATTAGGGCAAATTTCTCAGGCTCGTAACTTTTGGTAGATAACATTAAACATATATGAATTGTATTTATTGGAAATCAGCATAAAAAGCTAATTATTTTGATGTGTTTATTGTTATCAAGATTCCTTTTTTTACGACTGCTATTGGACCGAGTCGCTTCTTATTTATAGTTCGTTACGGTACCACGAACTGTTTGATCATTGCAGGTGCGTCACTGTAAGTCAAAGGGCTAAAGCCCGTATATACTGGTGGGTTTCACTTTACAAAAATAAAGATCCATTACAACCATAAGCGTAGAAAATGTAGTGGGGGGACCCCGAATCCCTAGTCCAGAGACCATGCTGGTCACCCTTGCTGTACGGGCTAATATGTACAACAATAGGGCCGTTTTTTCACTCATCAGTGTGCTAAGATCTTACATCTTTTGTCAGAAAACGTTTAAAAGTGAAGTCTTTGAACAAAGATCTTAGATCTTTGGTTATTTTTATGTATTAGAGTAAAGAGCGAGGTATTGACGAGGGGGCGAACTACCTAATATACGTAATAAAAACATACGAATATAGAAGTTCGTTACGTAAGTTAATTCATAAGTTACGTCAGAACAAAATTTCAAGAAAGCCGTTTAGCCAAAAAAGTAAAATTAATGTGCAATTTTTTTTTTAATTGTTCATGTACGGTGACCAAAATCAAAGCTGCATTAATTCAAAAACGTCCAGAAATTAAATAAAAAACAAGTCTTTTTTTTAACTGATAGTAAAGAGCGACATTAAAACTTAAAACGAACAGAAACTATTCCGTACGGTATATGAAATTACAAATGTTTACACCATTGTTTACACGTTCTGATGCTCATTGTCTCGCATTTGCAGGTAATTCTCATTGCCGCTTATTCTTGAACCGCATACTTCCTTGTTCTCGCTGTGGCATATCTTTCAGCCGCATATTTCTTTGATTTTCCCTTTTGTTTTTGAGTAGTCCTAATTCTTCCTGCAGCTTATCTTCGAACCATATGTTTCTTTGCTCTTTACTTTTGTTTTTGGCTCGTTGTAACTGTTGCTGACGGAAGTATTCTGACTGTATATACTTGTTCTTCATTATCGTTAATCATTACTTTAAACATTTTTTATTTTCCCCAGATACCACCAACCCTATGAACAGCTCTGTGTACAGTTACAATTAAGCTAAATTACCTGTTCCTATTTTGTGTCTGACTCCAAGATCCTTCTCAGTGAATGAATTTTTCAAACTAACACAATTCACCCTGTCTTCTTGGCTAATTTCGTTGTGATTCCGAAACATTACATTTTCATTAAATTTTTTTGCAAAAAAATAAAAACAGTTTGATTACATTTTTCGCCGTCTTATTTCTTACGTCTAGCATTCAGAAGCAGATGTTCAGAAAAAAGGTGTCAGGGTATTATGCGTATATATTATGTTTATTGGGACGGTAGAGTAGACGTTCTACATACTTTTATTTTCAAGGAATGGTGATGAAGATATGGGGTGGGGTACCCAAAAATTAGAAGGGGATAACCACAGTCAAGACATATTGTATTTATATTGTGGTTCAAATCTACAAAGAAGGTAAATGAACAAATAGGTGACATTTTCAAATATGAATTTTTTTTGGGGGGGGGAGGTTTCAAGCGAGTTCAATTTCTAGCCCAAAAGTAGCGAGATTTAAAACATTATAGCCCAAAAATCCGCCTCGCGGGTTTTTAGTAACTTTGTCCCGCGAAGCTGAAAATTTTATAGCCCAATTGGCGGGAAATAGCCCAACCTGGCAACACTGAGTAGATCATCAAAGTTCTCTCATCATTGTTCTATATGGCAGAACAGTGGCGGTCTTCACACTTTTTGCTAACATCAGTGAGCTGTAAGATCTTAGAACAAAGATGAGTTAAAAAACGATAATCTTTGCAGAAAGATGCAAGATCTTAAATGTAAGATCTTAGTGCTAAAAAACGGGCCTAATATATAACCGTGCATGACGTCGCTAACTAATTAATTGTTCCAATCTTATTGATTTCCCTAATGACTCGATTCAGTTAAATAAAATTATAAAACACAGTAATTTTAAAATTGGAAAAGAAATACAGCTTTGTGTTTGTTTTGTCTTTACTTTTATCACTCTTTTTTGTGACAACATTCGGAGTGAAACTGGTTCTAAACGTGTAAACACTCTAATCTACTTCTTCTTATCACTAGGATCTTCGCTTTCTAAGTTTCTTATTTCTAGTCATAGTTTGTAAAAAATAGCCTCGCGGTCATTGTCACATCAGGATCCACAGTTTTCAGCTTGAGAAAAAGATGTACGGAGAAGACCGTATCCAGGATTTTTGTTTGGGGGGGGGATATTTTTTTCAGGGGATTAAAAAAATACTTGAAAAGTGGACTTTTTAAAGTGTCCAAAATTTGTTTGCATGCATTTGTTACGTCTTTTTGTTACGTATTTTACGAATTGGACAAACATTTTGAGGGGGGGGGGGGTCAAACAGTGTAACCCCCCCCCCTTGGCTTGGGGTTACATAGTGTCTGTCACATGTATACATGAGCCTGGAGTAATGGAGGTATGTGTTTCCAGCGTGGCCTTTGCTTTGCGTCCGTGCCTGTGAACCTCCATATCTGTGAGTCCACGAAGAGGAATCGTGCGTAAGCTCCTAATGAAAATCCTTGAAAAATAAAAAAAACAAGATCTTGTCTGTGGTAATTCCAAAGGCGTTATGTGTGTATCACATTGTTGCCAAACAGAGCCTAGTAGCGTATATCCTTATTGGCCTGTATCCTTTATTGTCTTATTTGGTTTTCAAGATACTTAAGATATTTTAATTTTTCCAAAGTGTAGCCTACTATATACAATTTTTTCACTCGCCGAAATACTCTTTTTTGCCATATCTTTCACGCCTGAAAATGTTCTTCGCACAAATAACTATTAGTAGAAAACAAATTTCTATCTCAGTAATGAAAAAAAAATCTAAGTTTCTGTAAAAATACGTGCTTTGTAGCATAACTTTTTTAAATTATTGCAACCGTTTCGGAACCTAACGTTTCCATTAGGTCATTAAAATAAAGACATGCATACATGTGTACTACCCCGCCCCTCCTCCTGGGACTAGTCGGAAGCCCCCCCCCTAAAAAAGAAAAATAGCGGCACTGATACATATTTTTTCCATGTTTTCAAGCAGAAATTTGATTGTATTAACGACTAATAATTTCTGGAGCAAATGCTCCTACATTTTTTTTCTTTCTACAGTATATTTTAGTGCGTTAATGGATATACTATCGAACAAAAATACCTAGCAACACAGAAAAAGTGATTAAAATATGCTACTTTTCAATGAACTAAAATTGATTTTAATTTGCTGCTGCCTCTCAAAGCTTGTTTTTAACTTTTTCAGTGAGTAGCAGTTTCTGGTAGAAATATTAAGTAATCAGTGGAATTTTCCAAAATCTACGTCCAAAAATTTTCCAGAATTCCAAACCATCCGAAAATTTCGTATTCTTTGACAGTAGCTAAACATGTCTAAATCCTCATTTAAGCTACTTTATTTCCAGGTGATACTGTATTTGTTCATAGCGCAGCAGCTACCCCCACTCCACTGCTTGGAGCATTAGCAGATCATGGAAAGAAGTCCAGTTTAAAGAATGTTACTGTATGCCATATACATATTGAAGGGAAAGCCGCTCATCTAGACCCAGAATGTGAAGGTAAATAGTTTTATGAGAAAATAATGGTATAAGTAATACAAACACATTGCGTAGTTTAGTGATAGTAAAAAGCATTCAGTCCCCGAAACCATTAGGTTTATATAATGCGTTATGTAACTGTTATATAATTACATTGTGTAAAAAGTTTGAAAAGACACTTACTTTGTGTGTTGGAGGGGAGTATCCAATTAAATTGATCCGCGAGGGTCCTCCTTACTAGAAAATGTTTATAAAATACGTTATAATCCATGGAAATGTGGACAGTTGGTTCAAAACTACCCCTCACTTAAGCTTGAGATTCGTGCAAGTACGAGTAAAATAGCTCCCTTGCCCACTTGTCACAACACCTGACCCTGCCTTAAGCATCTACATAGGGAATAGAAATTTGTACCTGGCCTCCTTTGAAGTCTCAAGATTTGAAGATTATTTCCCGAATTTCCATGTAACATATCCTTTTTTCTTTTCGCGTGTTTGCCCCACCCAAAACAAAATTTCATGCTCTTGCATGCCTCCCCCCTGACTCAGGATCGCAAAACCCCATTCAGTTCAGAGCGTTGCTTCAATTTCTTAATGTCGCTTCATGTCTTTTCCCTTAAACTGCATTAATGCAACGGCAAGCTTCAATTGGCGTTTCTTCGTTGGTACATCTGGAGGCACAAAAGGGCGAGAGTGTATCCAGAATTTTTTTGAGGAGGGGGGGGGGGGTTGCAAAAATATTTTAAAAGACGCAAAAATATGTTTTTTTGCTTTTTTTGTTTTTTTTTTGGGTTGGACAAAGGTTTCGGGTGTTCAAACTCGGTACCCCCCCCCCCCCTGGATAAGACCTCGCAGGACGGTCTATGGTGATGCTTAATAAACTCTAATGCTAGAGGGTCTAACAAGTTTTCTTGGAGGATTCCAAATGACTGCAAGTTTTAAATAGTTCCTTACAAACGTCTATAAATTACAAATAATTCTTTTCAATCGTCTATGATGAGTAAAGAGGTTCGTTCCTTTTGAATTGCAGTCTTATAAAGAATGGATTTTTTCAGTTGCCTTTTTCTCAAATGATTTTTCATGTCGCAAAAGAAGTATTGAAAAAAATTGCTTTGATATTGTGAGAAATGTTTTGTGTTCTATTCGTGTTTTAAACTGATTTTTGTTTGTATTTTTCCTTCCCATCGAAACTTATTTCAAAATGGACTTTTTTCACTCTATTATATAGTTTCTTCATTTTTTCAGGAATATTTCGGGACAATTCTTTCTTCATTGGTGCAAATGTCCGGGGGGCTGTCAATGAAGGTAGAGCTGACTGTGTACCAATTTTCCTCTCTGAAATTCCTCTCCTGTTTAAACGCGGAATTGTCCCTATCGATGTAGCCCTTATACAAGTGTCGCCACCTGATAAGCATGGATTTTGCAGTATGGGTGTCAGCGTAGATGTCTCTCGGATGGCTGTTCAGTGTGCAAAGTATATCATTGGTAAGGTTGTTATGTGTCGGCGACATATTTATTACTAATGTGAGATGATTCCTTCTATTATATGATGTTATTTGTCCTTTTAAGTATACGTTCATAGAGAAGGAAGGATGGGGTTCTCTCCTTGAATTTTGCCCAACTGCATCTTGGGATTCTCCCCCAATGTGAAGAATGTACGTTAATGGCATGGTTAAATTTGGGCATTTGGTTAAATAATGAGCATTTTATTGAATTCATAAACAGGAATTTATGTACATAGATAAGTGCATGGAAATGCACTTACCTATGCATCCCTATTTTCTTTTCTTTTTTTTTATTGCCATACTCATACTCTTATTTATCGTGCAGTTTATATTAGTTTTATTTTCTAAAATTAGATTAGTTTACCGTTTCTTTAAGTCATCAAGAGAAGGATTTTATGAAATCGCCTCTGCTGGGAGGCCATTCCGCGTGGTAATAGATCGTCGGCCGAAACTAGTTTTTCAGCATTCGTAGCGGGGTGCACCCTGCACAAGATGGTCTTGACAACCTGTACGTTGGCTATTGGGTTGCAAAGGCTCTCTCCGAAACAAGCTTTGGCAACTCCTCTGATGGAGGAGTTGAATGGAGTGTATTTAAAAAACACTGGCTTAGACCTCACGTTGAAATGGTCAGGGATCAAATCCAGGGACTTCGCATCAGAGTCACTAGAAGTTCTTGCGCAAGCTGCTTGATTTTGGAGCAGTTGAAGAGGAGCGGTGTGGCTAGTTGGTGCACCAATAAAGAGAGGGCATGCTTAATCTGTGACTGGTCTGATGCATGACGTGAATGGTTTAAAGCGGACTCACCTGGGAGGAAGCTTTTGCATCTTAGGACGACTCCTAGTTTCCTGAGGCAGGAGGCTCTCCCTTTGTTTAGGTAATTCGTCATGATGGAGCTAATGGGAAATAAACTCAATGAAGGTGTAATGTATCTACTCTTGTTACTGCCTCTCCTTTAGAGGTGAAAACAAGGTGAGCCTTTACTTTTCGTGCTTTCGACATTAAAGGATATTTTCTTTTTGACGTATTGAAACTGAAAAATCACGCATCCACCCATACCTAGTTTGACTTTGTATTGTGTATATAAACAAATAAAGAAAAGAGATAAAAGATTTTGTGGATTTCCCTAAGCAAAAGCCAGTTTATTTGGGACGCAATCTATACACGAGATACGTCTATTTCACTAAGCGGAAAATAAACCTAATGTCTTAGTTTAGGTGAAATATTCTAATAGGTGTACATATTAGAGTCTCGGGATGCTGTCAGAATGTATTTTAGGGAGGTTGAAAAAGCGAAAGAATTATAATTGTAGGCAATTGTGTTTTAGTCTTTATGCCCATAAATGTGTTAGTGCATTAACTTATTTATAACAGTGTCTCAAATTGTTTTCATAGTCTCTGAAAATTTAGGCTATTCCATAGATGTAACTGTACTGCTAATATAACCGTTTTCAAAAAATAGGTACAAGTCAGCAAAAAATCATTTTTACACATGCTCAAAAAAGAAAAGTATCATGACATTTTTAGGGGGAGTTTGGGGCTTAAAATTTATAATTTTTTAGAGGTGTATATGCATGTATTATATTGAAAAAGTTTATAATTGACTTACCCTGCTAGTTTAACTAATTGTTATGGTAGTCTGCTGCAATAGACTTTTTTTTCTTCTAGGTCAAGTTAACCCTCAGATGCCAAGGACCTTTGGCGATGGTATTATCCACATGTCTCATTTTGATGCTATGGTAGAACATGACGCTCCTATGCATGTGAGACATACGACCAAGATGACAGACGTAGAAAAAACTATTGGAGAACTAATTGCAGAGAATTTAGTGGACAACGGCGCTACATTGCAGATGGGTATGTTTGATTTTAAATGAATCAGGTACTTCCATGTTATAGCGACCTAACCAAGGGAGTGAAGTTAGGTTAATCATAATAAGATATACAAAAATATGATGCAAATATAATATTTTAGTTACAAAATTACGTATTATTTTGAATACCTAACCTAACCAACTCTATATATTAAATATTTAATTAAAATATATACCTACATAGATACCGTTTATCTCGCTCAGACTAAATTGATTATTTCCGAGTGGACACATAAAACTGGTTTCATTACAGATTAAGAACAATGCGTGGTCGCTATAACACGCAAGTACCATGAATCAATAAAAAAAATGTTGAAACTACATCAATAACGACTACCTCATTTAAACGAATATTTTACTTGGGTTGGATAAAAAGAAAACCAGAAATAAAACTGAAGTAAAACAGAAAGAATCATTTGCATGTTTTTTCCTTCTAGTTTTGGATGGTTTTATAAATGTTTCCAGAAGTCTCTTAAAATTGTAGTACACTCTGATAGACAAGCGCACATGAAAGAGAGGAGGGTATTAGGAGATAGGACAAATAGAAATATCATTATTTATCCTCCCCCATAATTCGCTTAATTTTCGTAGAATTTACCTGTTGTAAATTCTACGAAAACTCCGACTCCGTAATGTCTCTGACCCAATACACCAGCAAGAACTGCACCAGTATGAATTCCTACGCGCATATCTACCGGTGACCCTGTTGATTCACGAACAAACCTTAAAAATTAGATAATTAACGCAATCTGCTATGTAAGGATGGTTTCTGAGGTTAGTCTGATTATTCACCTTCCTAGGTTCCCGATGCCCAAATTAATTATCCCGAATATTTAATTTTCTGCAGAATCTAAAAGAAAGATAACCTTTACTACTCGAAGAATAGACAACTAAGGGTAAGTTCACACTGGTAAAAAAGTCTCTCAGTCTGTAAAAAAGAAGTGTCCCCATTGTAATACGGGTCAGAGACTGCTCGACTCCGTAATTAATTCAAAATATTGTTTTAAATTAGAAGAAGTCCATGTTGTTTAAAATCTTCTCTGATTAAAAAAAAATCATAAAAAAGCGGTTTTCTCATAAATATTATATTACTTTTACTAGAAATCTAGCAAATAAAATAGGTTTTAAAATATATCAGGACAGCAATAGAGGAATTGTGGCTCAATTTTTTTAAAATCCCAATATTTAACAGGGAGCAGGCCGAAACCTCCATTGCTTCTCCCTTGTACATGTCCCTGTCTTAAAATGTAAGAAATGCCCGGTTTTCCATATTGTTTAGAATATTTTTTTCGTAAATCAGCCCCTAAGCCCCACGCCCGCCTGTGTATGATTGCATATGGCTCTATAAGCATTAAGAGATGCTTATAATGAAATGAAAGCGGAAAAGGGGTAAAACTCTCCATTAAGAAGATGAACTCTGAAAAAGGAAACTTTTTTTTATACAAATACTACTAAATGTACAAATATTTCGGTTTGACGCCCAGAAACATTTATCAATGGGAAAATAACAGAAAATAAACAATAAAAGTAAATTGAATAAGGGAGACTCTTGTATCACACTGTGTATGACTGCTCAGTATTGCCAACGCTTTGAAAACAAATGTACCGGTTTTCTGACTAAAATAGTGCTGCAAGAGATTAATTTGCACCATCTGAACAGCAGGTTAACAATTTCCGTAACAAGAAGAAAACTTTCGATAAACTAAAACCTGAATTGAACATACGAGTCAGAAAGGATTAAGTAAAACAAAAATGTATCCTTTGATTTGTATTGTACCAGAAAATATCCATTTTTACCGCATTGTTTGAGGACCTCTAAATTGTAGTAAAAACGGCACAATATTACCGCATTGGCAACGCTGTAACTGTGGTTATCTTCTGATATAAGGTTTGTACAAAACGAAACAGTCTTATTTGTTGTAAAATTTTGTATGTAACTTAGGTTAGACTTTTTAGAACCAGAAAAGGGGAAAAATTTTTAATTGACATTTCAATTCACTATTAAGGTCCTTTTTATTTTGAGCTTTATTTTAAATGCTAAAAGCTAGTTCAGGTAAGTTTATTATTAGAAATACATGAGGCTCTTACCTGTTTTTTAATCGAGCTGTTACTGTTTACTGTTTACTGTTTATTTAATTAATTCAACATAACAAAAAACATATACCCCCAACAGAGAGCAAAGCTCGTAAAATTGGGTAAAAAACAAAAAAAAAAACAAAACAAAAAAAAAAACATTTTCTTATCATAACAAAAGAGAGAAAGAAAAAAAAAACCTGGTTAAAAAAAAAAAAAAAAACATAACAAACATAAAGAAAACAAACGCTGGACAAGTGAGGCACGGAAGGCTATCCCAACATGGGTAACAAATATAAACAAAAAAAAATAATAATAATAATAAAAAAAATTCTATTCCACCATCACAGGTCAATACATAATTTTAATATTTTCTTCCTTAGAACTGATATTTGCCGAAATGATGCCTCAATTTGAATTCTATATTTCAGCCTATATTTATTTGAAATAAATGGTATTTGGTATCTAATTGAAAATCTAGATCTTTCACAATTAACAAAGGGAATTCGATATGTTCCAGAACACCTAAGAGCCGAAGGAGGGGGCAGAATCAACAGAGATTTTTCATAAAAATAACTATTAGGATCTTGTATTTTAAAATGCCATATAGATATATTAAGTTCTCTTATATGTTTCAGATCTAATAAATTCAAGAAAAGAAATAATGTTTCATTTTCCGATGCATCTCTAAGTTTTGATGGACGATGTAAAAAATTTCCAAGTATTCTCACTGCTTTGTTTTGAAGGATCTGTAGGGGTTTTATATGCGTCCAAAAAGTATTTAAATAAATAATTGTGCAATAATTTTAAATAAGGAGCAATCAAAGAATGATAAATTATTTTTAAAATTGAAAATGGAAAAACATGTTGCAAACGATACATAGACCCAATATTTTGCGAAAGTTTCACCCTTAAATGATCAATATGATTTTGAAATGACAAAAGGGGATCAATAAAAACTCCTAAATAATGATACGATTGAACTCTACGTATTTTATGCTCACCAACTTGAAGCTCCTGACATGAAATTTTTTTAGTAGCACGTTTTGAATGACCAAAAACCATAAATTCAGTCTTCTTAAAATTCGGTACTAAATAATTAGAAACAAACCATCGATTAACTGAACTAACAGTGTTAAACAAATTTTGAATCAATGTAGATGAATCCTTCGCTTTAACAGAAACAGCTGTGTCATCTGCAAATAAAATTGCAAGACCATTATTTCCCTGCAAGCATCGTGGAAGATCATTAATATACATCAAAAATAAAAGCGGACCTAATACCGATCCTTGTGGGACACCAATATCTTCAAGATCATTTAAACTAGACAAATGTCCATCAACATCTACCACGATTTTACGTCCATAAAGGTATGATCTTATTATTTCTAGTCCTTTCCCTCTTATACCGGAATTTTCCATTTTATCAAAAAGAATTTCATGGTTTAAAGTGTCAAATGCTTTTTTAACATCATAAAAAACAGTAGATACATGATAATTACTATCTAAGCAGTCATTTATTTCTAATACAAGAGCTGCAACTGCTTGTTCCGTCGAATGGCCTGCCCTAAATCCAAACTGATATTTGGTAAAAAAATTTATTTTATCTAGATAATTAGTAATCCTTCCTTTTAGAATTTTTTCCAATACTTTAGACAATGGTGATAAAATTGCAATAGGACGATAATTATTTGTATCAGATTTATCTCCTTTTTTATGCTTAGAAAACTATAGTTATAGTTATAAGTTATAGTTAGGAAACTATTATTGTGGTTTTTTAGCGGGTGTATAGTCGAAATATTTGACCATTTATCAAAAGGCCTAC
The DNA here is from genome assembly GCA_029168905.1 of Artemia sp. Kazakhstan ARC1039. Taxonomy (NCBI): domain Eukaryota; kingdom Metazoa; phylum Arthropoda; class Branchiopoda; order Anostraca; family Artemiidae; genus Artemia; species Artemia sp. Kazakhstan ARC1039. The sequence goes on along the minus strand of JAQQPU010003586.1, from coordinate 25,570 downwards.
TCGTTTAAAACAGTTTATTTTTTTGAAGTTGTCCTAATTAGAAGTTTTGCTCATTTTAGACTTTCGTTCCATTTTAAGAGTAAATGGTAAGGCAGTATGGTCTAAGAAATTATTTAATTATTAATAACAACATGTACATTACGTCATTTATTAAAAACAACACCAACAGTGCACTATAATCCAAATATTCCCCATAATCTTTGAAATCATTCATATTATAGGTATTGGCAACATTCCAGATTCTGTGCTAGCAGCTTTGAAGGATCACAAAGACCTTGGAATTCATTCTGAAATGTTTAGTGATGGTGTTGTTGACCTGGTTGAAGCAGGCTGTGTTACAAATCACCATAAGAAAGTTTTGCCAGGAAAGATTGTTGGCTCTTTCTGCATTGGTTCCAAGAAACTCTATGACTTTTTGGATAACAATCCTTTCGTGTGTGAGTATAAAATATCATATATGCATATTACTATTGGCGCTTAGAGGGTGGAGGGGGGGGGGGGTGCAACCTTGAGATATTTTTGGAATAAGGCTCATCTTCCGATACGACTCAAAAGAAGTTTGAAAGGCTCTGCAGTCTTCGAGAGGCCCATCGAGAGCCAAAGAGTAAGCCAAGGAAAAAAATTCGTTGTCGCTGTTACTACTTGTTATCTTTCATTCTTTTTTTGTTTTTAACAGTACCACCGCACATGAAGGTTGCAGGTCGTGCCATTGGTGTTGTGTATGAAAGCAGTATTGCCACTTCTGCCAAGTATTTTTTTATAGGAATGTGCTAAAAATAGTGCAGAGGTATAGTAGAGAGTTACAACTTTCCTCCTTTTATATTTTTTCTCATTGTATCCTGTATTACATTGTATCCATTGTATAGCGTAGTTACCAACTTTCTGATTGTATACCTCAATTTATTTTCAACAGCGGGCCCACAGTCAGTACCTACACAAGTACACGATTACGTAGTTAGTTGTACATTCGAATTGGGTTTTATGACTACAGTTTGACTTATGACTCAGCTTCACTAACACCTCAATGACTACAGTTTCTGAGTTAATCAGATAAGTATTTAGTCAAACTTTTTCTAGACTATAAATGCAGGGAAGTAAAATGTTGTAAAATGTACACTACTTATTAAAAGATGATTGGGAGACAATTGGGAATAATCTCATGTGCCAGGCTGCAGTACCACTACAGTTTTTTTTCGAAAGATATTATTGAAAAATTCCGAAAAAATATTTTCGATTATAAATTTAAAATAAATATGAACCGTGAATTCTGTAAATAAAAGCAAGTGAGCATATATTGCGCCTTAAATATAGTTTTATTTGCCAAGTTTATATTTTTGTATCAAAATATTTTCGAAAAATCTATTAAAAAGGCCAGAAAATTGTTTCTATTATGAACTAAAGAATTAAAAATGAATTGCGAATTCCTGAAAAAAAAAAAACAAGTCACTATATTTTGCATATTAATTGTGATTTATTGATCAAATTTATACTTCTGTGTTAAAATATCGTTTTATTTGAAAAAATCCATCATCACCGTCAAGGCTGTATCCAGAATCTTGTTTGGGGAGGGTTACAAAAAACTTATAAGTATAACTTGTAAAATCTTCAAATAAAGTAAATTCGAGAGAAAAGCCAACTTACAGCTTAAATTGGGAGTCCATTTGGAATTTTAGGTCTTTATGGAAGTTTCTATGCGGCAATAACCTCAATCCATTAGCCTTAATTTTGTACGATATCATTTCGATTTAATACTATTTTTATTGGGTTTCAGGAAATTTTTTGGAATTCCTCAAAATAATAATTACAATTCCTGTATTAGCTTCAAATGGCAATTCTGCCTCACTCGTCACTTTTTTCAAAATGCGTTTTAAATTTTCTTTCAGGGAGTAGAGTTTGTTCTTCACTAGGTTGGCCCTTCGGTTGCCCCGCAACCATGAAAGATATTGGCAGATTTGCGTAGTGTGGTGAATAATACTCTTCTTTCTATTTTAGTAATGGGAGATGTTCAGTGGGTGAACTACTCTCCGATTATTGCTCAAAATCCAAAAGTGACCGCCATTAATTCCTGCATTGAAGTTGATCTTACTGGACAAGTTGCTGCTGATTCCATTGGCACTCGAATGTATTCAGGCTTTGGTGGGCAAGTGGATTTCCTTAGAGGTGCAGCCATTTGCCCGGAAGCTGGAAAACCTATCTTAGCCCTTCCTGCAACAACAAAAAGGGGTGAATCAAAGATTGTACCAGTTCTCAAAGAAGGTGATCTTCCTCAAACTCCTATTTTACTTTCCTCTAATCTTTTCTGATTCATCAGTCGGCACAAAGCACAAGAAACACGCAAAAGCACACTTTTAGAAGTACAAAAAACACTTCTTCTTTTAAAAGCCCATGCACACTAGACCAATCGCTAGAATAGAAACTTTTTTTTTATGCCAGCAAAACCTGCAAGGGTAAAATTTCCTTATTTGTATAAAAATAGAAATTGTGAAAAAAAGAAAGGAAAAAAAAATTTTGCTGGTCAAATAAATGTGAAAATGGAGGTTATATACAAATTAGACTCACAGTTGTAATACAGTAGGAGAATTTTTTAAATTTAAGTTGAGCAGATAGGGTTCTTAGCAAAGACAACCAATGTTTCTTTATATTTAACAGTAAAAACGTAGAGGAGGGTGGTAAAAGGTGATGAGAGGGGGAAGCAACAAGATAAATGCTCTTTGTAATTGGTGAAAAGGTTAAATATGAGAACTTTTTTGAAAAAAATCAAATTGTAGTTTTAGATGTGTGTTTAGGAGTAGCGCATATGGTACTAAATACTTTTGAAAGTATACCCTAGTATGCCATAAATAGCACGTATGTGTCGCTGTATCAGGCTAGATAAGTTCGCATATTATTTACTAAAATAGTGCATTCTGATGTATATTTTACAATAATAAATGTACCTATGATACATTTTTGAACGTAATTACTCCGAATAGAGGAGGGAGAGGTATTCCTCTCAGGTGATAAGAAGGTTCCTCCCTGACCGTGTGTGAATGTATGCTTGCCATTATTTCTTGAACGGAAGCAATGTTTAACTTGGTTCATATATTCAGAATCCTACACTTTGACTTTTATTTTATAATGTATCTCGCATCTCCCTAAAGGAATACTTCAAGACTAACCTCTAAGAAGTTCTCGTCACTCTTATATTTTTCTGTTGACTTTGTGTGATTTTTTGTAGAAATCTCTTTAAAATGAGCCTGAACAACTCTCTAGGAGGTTCCACGGTCCCGCTAGCAGCGGAAAAAAAAGAGGACAGACGCGTCAGTGCTATCCACGCAAGAAAGCGATTTTCCTTTTTATTCGCATTAGGGGGCGGTATATATCTTGTATAAGGTATGGTGATTTTATTGGTATACTTTTCATTTCAATCCGACGCCTTTTTGGGGGGGTCTTGGACATGTTTTGAGAATCCAATAAATTAATTTTTCAAAATGTCATTCTAGGTTACCATACCTGAATCAGCTAGAAAGGACAATTTTTCCTCACTAGCCGGTTTTTTGAATATGAAAAAAGTACATTTTCAGGCCTTAATTTTTCTGAAGAGAGGCTTCACAACCAACATTGGGAGAAAAGAAGGGGCACACTTTATTGGCCAGGACTGGATATTTCGGTAATAAGATATTTAGTAACCCTTCCCTTCTGCTCTAAAACAACTCTCTGGTAAATAGGGTATAAGTCCTGCTGCACCAGGTTCCCTTTTTTTAGCTATATTGTTTGTGTAAAATGATAACAAGTATGCTCAATTCCTAACTTTAATGATAGAGCTAATAACATAGAGATAACTTTTATATGCAATCATATAGCTTATAAAAATTAATGAGTTTTTAAGCACTCACTTCTGTCCAATGCACACATAGGCATTCAAAAGAGGATAAGTACACTATTAATCAGAATGTAGGTGTATTGTAGCTGTAGCTATTCTTAATAGTGTACATATCTAATTGTAATTATTGTAGCTTTTTATTATTTTATTTGTTTGTTTTGTTTTGTTTATTTTATTATTGTTTTTTATTATTGTTATTGTTTTTATTATTGTCGTTGTTTTTTTTGTATTGTAGCTTTTTTTATTACTTTTTATTATGTAGCTAACTATTGGAAAATATTGTAGCTGTATTTTATGCCAGTAAAGAGGATGGCCAGCTGAGATGAAAAGGATTAGACGGCCACCCAAAAAAAAAAAGAAAAAACAGTGTGTATAAATGCGATTTTAGTGGTTATTTATGATACTAAACAAGCACAAAAGTTTTTTCAACTGAAAGTAAGGAACAGCAAAACAGCAACAGCAAAACAGCAGAAATGTTTCTGTATATGAAGAGGCTATCTTTTCCTCAACCTTCGCTATTTACGCTAAAGTCTCAAATTTCTCTGAAAATACTTGTCATTAAGATTCGACGTCCCTTGAGTTTGAGCAGTCTTTTTTAAAGAATTAATTAAAAAAACTTTTTCCAC